>CP050224.2:33781686-33901205 GCA_012066045.3 Morus alba
GTGGCAGCGGATGATTCCAAAATCTCAGCTATGATCCACTGGCCAACGCCAACAACGCTGCGGGAGCTGCGAGGGTTCCTCGGGCTCACAGGTTACTACCGCCGGTTTGTGGCCGGTTATGGCACACTGGCGTGGCGGCTTACTCAGCTACTGAAGCGCGACAGCTTCCTATGGGATTCCGCAGCCTCAGAAGCTTTTTCCCGCCTCAAGCAAGCCATGACGGCGGTACCCGTCCTCGCCCTGCCGGACTTTACCCAGCTCTTTGTGGTGGAAGCGGATGCATCGGGCTATGGCCTTGGCGCGGTGTTGATGCAAAACAACCACCCTCTTGCCTATTTCAGCCAGACGCTCTCCTCTCGGTCGCGTTTGAAATCCGCTTACAAGCGGGAATCGATGGCGATTGTGATGGCCATCCACAAATGGCACCACTACCTTCTAGGTCGCCGCTTTGTGGTCTGCACCGACCAACGAAGCCTTAAATACTTGCTAGAACAGCGGGAGGTTAGTGCCGAATACCAAAAGTGGCTCACAAAGCTCATGGGATATGACTTTGATATCCACTATAAGCCGGGTTTGGACAACAAGGCCGCGGATACCCTGTCCCGCCGGGAACCCCTTCCCTCCCTCGCCGCCCTAGCTGCTCCTTACTCGTTATTACTAGAGGATCTCGACGCGCAAGTCAGCCGAGATGAGAAGCTTCAGGCCGTGAGTGACACCCTCAAAAGGGGCGAAGTTGGGCCCCCAGGGTACAGCCTTGTGCAGGGGCGATTGCTATACCTCAACCGGCTTGCGGTGCCCCGCTCCTCACCGCTAGTGGGGACCATCCTCAAGGAGTTGCACGATGGCGTTATGGGCGGCCATTCGGGTTATTTGAAGACTCTAAAGAGGTTGCAGGCTTGTTTCTATTGGCCGGGAATGAAGAGGGACATTCTCCAGTATGTGGCTCAGTGCACCATATGCCAACAGCATAAGAACACCACCCTGGCTCCCGGGGGTTTGCTGCAGCCGTTACCAATTCCGGACCGCATTTGGGAGGATATTTCGATGGATTTCATCGAGGGACTCCCACGTTCGAGGGGGTCGACGCCATCCTAGTCATCGTGGATCGGCTAAGCAAGTATGGCCACTTTGTGGGACTCCGACACCCATTCACAGCCCAGTCGGTGGTAGGCATCTTCGTGAAGGAGGTGATTCGCCTCCATGGCATTCCCTCCACTATTGTGTCCGACAGAGATAAGGTATTCATGAGCAAATTTTGGACCGAACTTTTTCGGCTGCAGGGAACGGTGCTCAAGCATAGCACGGTATACCACCCCCAAACGGATGGGC
Source organism: Morus alba (assembly GCA_012066045.3). Classification (NCBI taxonomy): domain Eukaryota; kingdom Viridiplantae; phylum Streptophyta; class Magnoliopsida; order Rosales; family Moraceae; genus Morus; species Morus alba. Next base: position 33,783,016 of record CP050224.2, read on the forward strand.
AGACCGAGGTCGTCAACCGCTCCGTGGAGACGTACCTGCGCTATTTTGCGTCCAGATGGCTGCCTTGGGCGGAGTATTGGTACAATACTTTGTTTCACACGGCCACACGAACCACCCCTTTTCAGGTTGTCTATGGCCGGGACCCTCCCCATTTACTGTGTTTTAAGGCTGGGACAACTCCTTTCTCGGCCGTGGACCAGCAACTGTGGGACCGTGACGCCGTTTTAGAGGAACTACATCAGCAACTGCTGCGGGCACAACAGAAAATGAAGCACCAAGCGGATAAGCACCGCAGGAACGTGCAGTTCTGTTGGAAAATAATGGCATCGAGTGCGCAGCGAAATTTAAAAATTTTAATCAACGTCAAAGCCAAACAAGAACATGTTCATGATGCTATATAACATAAATACTAAAGATCTAAATCATACCTTTTGAGATTTCAAGAAACAGCACGTCTGACAGATCAAAGCGTTCCAAACAGCAACTGGAAGAGCCTCAACCAACTGGTCTTCTTTGCTATTATCGTTTCCACGATCGGTGTGCGGGTGGGCACACTTCGTTTAATCTCCTCTTGGTATTCTTGATCTCCTTCCAATCACAAGAGAGCCAAAGAAAAATTGTTCTTGATAATTAAACAATTTTTTCTCTTGGAATCTCTTATCAATAGCCTCCAAAAAGTCTCTCAAGTGATCTAATGAACAAAGTGACTTAATAGGCTATTTATACTGTTTAGGAAGTCATACTTCCGTAACAATTAGGTTTCACAAAGTTCTAATCGCATCCAAAGTCGATTTTGCCACGTCAACATGCATTTTACGTTGCAACCGGTCAATCGGTGACAGAGACGTTATAACTCACCGGTCGACCTGTCTGCACTGACAAAAGTTGTTTTCCTAGTTCTTCAACATGGGAAACTTGCATAGAGCCTCAGTTTTGATTCAAGCAACCCAATAGAGAGAAATTGCCTTATCAAAACAGTCATATAATAGTCTTCCCATATTAAACAACTCTTAAAACAATAATTCAACCAATTTATCTAGAATCAATTTATCAATTAATCCACCCGATAAATCACTCATGAATTAACTTTGAACCTCTTTTATGGAAATAACACAAGTTACCAATATGTAGGAAATACACCGTATCGTTACATGAAATTATGTGAGCTAGCAAAGGGACCCGATGGACATATATAAATCAAGCTCCTATAATCACAACGATACTTGTAAACCAACAAGTCCGTCTCATGATTATAAAACTCTAGCGCTATTCCACTAAAAGCCTAGAGCTGCACTCTCGATTTATATAGCGTATTTACAAAGCTCGATTAGCTCTAGTCCATGACCCAATATATTAGTATATCATCCCCATAGGATATCCATAATCGACTTGAGGTCAAGTTCCGTTTTTTACCTTCCCGATTACATTTATCTTATGTTCCATTATCAAACCATTGGAAAAATACTATTCATACTATTACAAACAAGAAACCATTAGATAACACAGAGTAGTTTAATGGCCGGCGCTCGTATTTTCCAATCCACCGATAATACATAAGAGGATATCATTGACTCTTTATAGGAGCTATGGATTCCACTATCTATGAATAATGAATCTACGATACATGAGTCATACCCCCAACGCACCGGCAAGCGTACCTTTACATAATGTCGGGATGTCTCCCTTTAGTACATCAAAGGATACAAGTCAAGTATACGGGTTCATCATCCATCTCGGGATTAAGATGACAACATAAAATTTCGTCAAAAGTGAATTGTTTTATTCAAACAGAATTATTAATTAAAACAATTCATCTTTGGTCCAATCCAATATAGATTTCACCATTAGAAACTATATCAATGTCTCTACCCATGGAGTCCCACCTCCGACGACCAAGACAAGCCGTCTCTCGTTAGGAAGTAGACAACATAACAATCTTAACATGAATAAAGCGCCCAACTTTATTCCCTCGATTGTGGATCATAAGATTTAGACTATCATCTTTAGATTCTTGTCTTCCGCATGTTCTTCACATTACATGCATGATCTAAAGATTTAGAATGACAGTCTCGGACTTTCGGTTTGCTTATCATACATTCAACTAACTAACATAAAGAGGACAATACATAGATATATGAAATAAACAAATCTTTATTAATAGTCAAAATGTCTCGAAGAAAATTGTTACATTTATTCCTAAGGGCATAAATGCTAACAAGTTCGAGGTTGGGGACCTGGCCTACCTGAAATTACGCCCCTATCGCCTCAGATCACTCGCACGACGCCCTAACGAGAAGCTCGCACCCCAGTTTTATGGGCCTTTTCAAGCCCTCGCGAAGGTGGGGCCGGTTTCCTATAGACTCCAGCTGCCAGAGTCTTCGTCTCTCCACCCCGTGTTCCAAGTCTCCCAGCTCCGCCGCGCGGTCGGCGCTGCAGCTATGGTCTGCCCTGCCTCCCCATCTAACTGAGGAGTATGAACTGCTGATCGAGCCAGAGAAGGTTCTGGGGCTGCGTACGTCCTCAGCCACGGGTGCACAGCCACTAGAGGTGCTGATTCAGTGGAACAATTTGTCTCCTGCAGAGGCCACGTGGGAACCTTTTGAGCTGATCCAAGGACAGTTTCCCACGTTTCACCTTGAGGACAAGGTGACTCATTGGGAGGGGAGTACTGATAAGCCTCCTATCCGGTTCACTTATGTTAGGCGTGGCAAGCACGTGAGGGGGGAAAATTAGTTTGTACGGTGAGATCAATTTGGGTAAATCATGTAGACCTGGGGATCTGCGTTAGTTATAGGGATTTGCATTGTAACGGAATAAGTAGAGGGATTTTCCGGGGGAAAAGGTAGGCAATCAGAGAGTGGGAAAGGGTGAATCCTTCTGGGAGAGAATTGAGCCTCTCGAAAGCTCAATACCTATCTTTATTTTATTTAGTCGCTGTAATTTCCGTTGACATTCCTTCAATATTACTTTTCTAGTTCTTCTTCTTCTCTGTTTTTCTCGTGGATATTTGTGGGACTCTATCAGACTTCTAATAATTTGGACTCAACTAGTGTGGACTTTTATAAGTCTTTAATCTCTGTATGTGTCAAAGTGACAATCTAAAGATATATTGGCATCTTGAATAAAGACCAAAAAGCAATATTCCAGATTCAGAAGATATCCATATCTAAATCTGAGATTCATTAAATTACATCTTCTTTTCTTACAAACCTTGTATTTCTTTTAATAAAATGGCCATTCAGTGGCTACCAAATTTTATGGTCACGCCTAATTGAAGTAGTTCTTATGACCACTTATTCCAACATCCTTTTCTTCTTTTCAATCATTAAATAAAACTCTTAAAATACTTTACCATTGGTACACACTACATACTACCAAAACTCAACTATATTCAGAACAATTTCATTACACCAACAAAGTTCTAATTTAGATTACATATTTCCAAAACACCAAGCAAGATTAAATATGGGTCATAACATTTATCCCCATTCGGCAACAAGGGCAATGAGAATTGTTCTCTAGCCATGGAACCAAGCACCCATGGTGGAACCTGTGGGCACAAGGCAGGTGCACCAGATTCTCACCAGCTCTGAACCTTTCTAAGCAAATGGCACACTCTTCTTGGTCTGATGCCTTCCAGCTCAGCTTGGCCCAGCTGAACCTCCTTGAACCACTTTTCCTTGTTCCATACACCTCCTTTTGCAGCTGATCTCCTTTCCCCACTGATTTCCCATTTTGCCTTTAATTTGTATTTTTTTTTTAGTTCAACAAAATCAAATCATCAAAAAGAGCAATGAAGAGAAATAGAAAATCATACCACATATTGCTTTTACACTTTTTTTTTTCCCTTTGTTTGTAAAGTTACCTTTTTGATTCTGATTTTCTTTGTGCTCTCAGCCTCTCATTCAATCTCTCCTTGGCTTCTCTGGCTTTTACTCCTAGTTTTTATCATCATCCTGGTGTACTTGAGTTGAAATACTTCCCTGCTTCTTCTTCTTCTTCTTTTTTTTTTTTTTTTTTTTTTTTTTTTATAACAAAAGAACAAAAATTAATTATCTAACTGATGTAGCAAATATATATATATATATATATATATACATATATATATATATATATATATATATATATATATATATATATATATATATATGGTGTTGAAATAAATAACAAAAAGAAGATATATACCATTAGAAAAGTAGAGGTGATGTGGGGGTTTTTTCATTGTTGCTTGTGTACAAACAGAAGGAAGGCCTTCTTGTCCAGCCATAAGCAGATGCACTCAGAGAATCAGAACTCCCTCCGCTTTGGTGGCATCTTCTCCTCCGAGCACATTCAACACCAGGAAGCATCCCAGCCATTGATTTAACTCAACCCAAAAAATTAACCAAAAAAAGAAAAAAGATCTTAGTTCTTAGCTATAAACAATAACAATATTCCATTTCTGTAAACATGTTTCTGCTGTGCCTCTGGCCAAGAAGAAGCTACCTGCAGATCAGATTAAGAGGAAGCAGTTACAGAAAACAACAAAAGCCCAGATGACAAAAATATCATGAAACTGATATGGTTTTATGTTGTGATACACTGTGTATATATATATATATATATAGGAGGAAACAAACAGTGGCAGTAGTATTAGAGGATTTTAATAGAAAAATTCATTTTCTAATTCGAATCATGATTGATAATTTGTTATAATATTTTTTTTTTATAAATAATACACATAAATTAAAAATAATTTAAATCACATTATTTAAATTATCTAAACAAACGTCCTTTTAATATTCATAAACCGCCATTAAAAAGAAGGTGTTGTGGAAAACAAAAGTGGGCCCCATACCATTTATGGTTTTATCAAATATTAATTTTCTTCAATCATTATCTTTACCTCGGCTTCTTTTATTCCCTTATTCTCTCTCTAGATCTATGTATATTTTTGAAGGAAAAAAGTTGACAAGTGAGAAACTTTACAGGAAATGGATGGAAGTAAGGAGGTTTCAATGCACCTGGTTACTTTGAATTTAAAATTTAAATTTTATTATAATAAAAAAATTTTAAAAATAATTATATATATTTTTATTAAAATAAATTTTTTTTTATATAAAATTAAATTTTAATTGAATTAAAAATTTAAATTAAGGAATAAAAACCCTTACTAGTTACAAAGCAAAATGGGACGGAAATCTAATCAGGAAAACGCTCTTGGGTACAAGTGTTACCCATGTGACTCACCAAATTATGACCTTTTTTTTTTTTTTTTTTTTTGTGTTTTGGTTTATACACAATGCACATCTTGCAAACAATAGTAAATAAAAGTGTTTTTTTCTTTGGTATTGGCAGTTTGCCAGTAACTGACTTATTTAAAGGTATATTGAGGTATAAGTTATAGCTTCAATTCTTCTATAGAAAAAATAAAAAATTATAGCTTAAGAATTGGAGTGACAACTGTTTATACTAATTAGTTGTGTAGATTACGAGGAAAATGTTATGCACTTCCATTCTTACTAAAAAGATACCCATCTTAAATTGACTTGTGTTTGTAAACCTTGGTCTTTCAGGGAAATTTTTTTTTGAATAGTAATGTTTTAACCGATTAAAAATTTGACACATCAGATATTGTGTGGGAAAATGTGATGGACACCTGGATCAGCAACACCACGACACGTGACCATAACTACTCTCCGCCAAGCACACAATCCTCGATGTCTACGTTTCCCTCCTAATCAGCTGCAAAGCCCAAAAATGAAGTCTAGATTAAGGCGACGACCCCTTATGGCGCCGACGGATAGTACCGCCTAAATTAAGGTATGGATATTCCTCGACCGCAGAAAGGACCGCCAGAGAGGACGAATGGGGTTAAACAGCGCTGGCGACAAGGGGAACGTTCTTTTAACGCATGACGAGTTGCGTGCAAAAGTGGAAGACGTCTGTCAGCATTAATTACAAACTCTCAAACCGCCCCACAGGGGACAGAAAAGCATTACAGAGAATCACAGAGCCGTAATAGAAGACTAATTGGCTGAGTGAACAGTGCTGATTAGTGGGCTACATCTGGGCCTACCAAGGGAGAGCACTTGAGTGCTTCCACTGATCAAGGAAACCCACTGGGAGAAGACCCCCACCGAGAGACGAGGCTGGGAACTCAAACAAAAAAAAAAGAGAGTCATAACTTGTAAATTGTAGCCCTCTAAAAAGAAATACCAAATTACAGTGGATGTATCTCTAATTTCACGGAGTGAACCACTATAAAATTCCTTGCGTTTGTTTGCATATAATTCAGTTAACACACCAATACATATATCTAACAAGTATCCACACTTTCATTACACACATAAGCCGGTAATCCGAAGGGAAATCCCAAGGTAACCCGGCCGGTTTTTTGTTGACGAAAACTCACCGTCAACAATTGGCGACTCCGCTGGGGAGCGAACTCGTTCGACCCCCAAAAACATAGTTATAAACCACCATCCACCCAGGGAATAGCAGGATGGAAGAAGATCTGCGCCTGGACGGAAATGGAATCCCACCTCCAGACGCACCACGGCCGGATCCGATGCAAAAGCAAGCCCAACTAACCGCTCTAACCGAATTGGTGCGCGGGCTAATGACCGTGGTTGAGCGCTTAGATGGAAGGAACTCCATGCCGCCACTAGAAGATGCCCCGGGGCCGCGGGGACCTGCCATGATGGGAAATTCGAATCACGGTGACCACCCACGTATCCAAGAGGGAATCGGGGAAAGCGAGAATCACCAGGGCCCTCCTCGGCCTTGACCTTCCCATTCCTCCGGCAGCCGTTTGAGGGCCGCCAAACCCCGAGCTATCGAGGTACTACCCCAAAATCTCGAAGGAAACCGTCCAGGAGACTCGGGGTTGGTACAGGTGGGTGGCCAGGCCAGAGGCGGACCCATTGCTCAAAGGGCAGAAGCGTCGAGAGTTGCTGGCTCGGCAGTTTCAACAGAAGAAGCGCGAACCCTCATGGAACGCATGGCCAGCCTGGAACGAAAGTTGACGGGGGACGTGGCAGGCCTGAAGAAGAATATCAGGCGAGTGGCTGAAGTGGTGAACGTCGACATCACGCCTAGCCGTACGCATGATCATCCGTTCACCGCAGAAATAATGGCACCTCCTCTCCTCGACAAATACAGGTCACCATCGATCCCACCATACGACGGCCGAGGAGATCCCGACGACCATCTGGAGATGTACACAGGGCACATGCTCTTACACGGATACGCCGAGGAGATCATGTGTCGAGCCTTTCGAAACCACCTAACAGATTTTGCCCGAAGATGGTTCCGGACACTGAAGCCAAACTCTATCTCAAGCTGGGATGAGTTAAAGGAAGCATTCTCCCTCTCGTTCATAGGGGTTAAAAAGTACGTCCCCTCGAAGCAGAAACTAACGATGATATACCAAAAGCCAAATGAGATGTTAAGAGAGTGGCTTGCCAGATACGGTGAGGCTGTCGCCGCTATAATGGATATAACGGACAGAGAAGCCTTGATGGGGGCGTTATCCAGACTGAAGAAAATAACTCCCTTCAAAAGGGAACTGAACCAAAAACCCCCGTTGATTACGCCCAAACGTGTACAAAAACAAGCGGTCAATTGTAGTACAATTTGAATGGTCGATCCCACGAGGAAGTGTTAAATTGAACAAGATATGATTAGCAAATAAAAAGCGTTAGGAAAGTAAGCAATCAAAAAAAAAAAAAAATGAATGAGTGTTTTTGATATTTTTTTGAACAATTTAAAATAAAGAAAATTCAATAATAGAAAGTGGCAAGGCTTTGAGAATCCTCCATATGCTTTGTTCACCTATTTGGATTTTGATTCATGAATTGACTCAATTGAAAGTTTCACATCCCAAACAATCAATCGGAAAATAAATATTTGAGAACATATGAATTAAAAATGTATTCGAGTAAATAAAATTCAAACGTTTAAAATTAGGAAAAATTATCTTATGAGAAATCCAAGAGCGACAATATACCGTTGGCAATAATGCAAAGAAAAGATTACTAAATCTAAGAGCGACAATATACCGTTGGCAATAATAAAGAAAAGATTACTCATAAAATTATACCGATCAATATATAATATAATGCAACAATCACATAAAAAGAGCATGACTAGATTTATATGAGAGTTGACAATAAAATATATTGATAAGAAGAAGAAATATGATAAAAGAAAATTATTTACTCAAATGTATAAAACATACAAACCATTGGAGAATCAAAAATCCAAATAAATTCACTACACATATAGGATCATCTCAAGCCTCACCTAAATACTCTAGCCTAACTTTTACATAATTCTCATAAAATTCTAAAAAGAAAATATGAGAATAAGAACAAGAAAATATGTGAGAATTTAGGCTCTAAAAATTGTATTTTTTCACTTTGATAATGATCCTATTTATAGAGTGTTTTGGGTGTGTTAAGAGTTGACGTGGGAGAAAACCATGGAGATGCTTAATGACTTGATTGGAGGGTGGAGAGGAAACTCGGTGGAGGAGATCATCGCGTTGCGAGGGGAGATGGACCCCACGGACGCTGCGTGGCGTGGGGCTCAGGTTGGAGGGAAGCTGGGACGGTGTCGTCGACACGTGGGGTGGGTTGGCTCGCGGCTCGGCTCGGTGGCCGCTCTCGGCTCGGCTCGGGCCGGACAATGGGCTGATGGGCTTTGGGCTTAATTGGGCTTTTCTTTGCGCTCAACTTTTGGGTTTTGCTTGGTAAACTAGCCCAAATCCAATTGTTTTCTTCAAAACCCGAAAAAAAAAAATAAATCCAATTAAAATTAAATCCTCTAAATTTAGGAATATTTGAAATTAAAATCACAAATTTGATAAAATAATTTGACAATTATGAACATTAAAAGTGCAAATTTGTGCACTTATCACCCGTCCAGCTACAAGGAGTTCCTTGCACGAGCGCAAGGATACATCAATTCTGAAGAAGCAGATGCCAATGACCCTGAGCAGGGGTCGACTCCATCAAAACAAGACGGGAAGAAGCGTTGAGGAGGAGGAAACAGAGACAAGCAACCGACCCCGACGCTAGGAGCACCAGAGGCTAAGAAGCCAAGGCAGGAGGATGCCCATAGGCCTCGGCTGTTCTAGAAATATGACACCTACCATGAATTGACGGTAGGCGTCGATGAGATTTTCAACCAGGTTGGCCGAGGGAACTTACTGCGCCGACCAGAACCAATGAAGTCAGATCCCAGCCGAAGGAACCCAAAGAAATTCTATAGGTTCCACGGTGACGTCGACCACCACACCAACAATTGCACCGACCTTAAGGATGAAATCGAAAGAGTAATCTGTGAGGGAAGGCTGCAGGACTTCAGGCCTGAGCGGAGACCTCGCAACGACCACCACGAGGGGCAAAACGACGGTCGACGCCTAGAGGAGAACTAGCTGTAGGATCTAGTTGTGATTTATAGATGAAAACACATTTGAACAACAACAAAATTGTAGGCGGAATTTCAAAAATTTTGTCATATCCATTTAATTCCAAATTAAACGTAAACCACAACGAGAGATACATGCATGATATATGTTTATAGACAAAGGATTAGAATAATACACATACTTTTGTGACGATTGAATTAAATGACCCAAGGATCTTGTCTCACTATCTCACGTCCGAGATGGAGAATTGCCGTGAAACAAGATTGTTGATCTATCGACACGATCACACCAAAACCACTCGTTGATTCAAGGCTATGACTCTATGGTATTTGGGATGAGAGAGTGGGCTCTTTTTCAAAAACCTAAGGAAACAATTTTCCTTCTATTTTGTCTCTAAAATCCGGCCACCCTAGGAGAGAAATGTTGGAAATGTGTCCATAAAGTGGGATGTAATTTGTTATTTATGAAATGACAAATGTAAGACATTATTATTTTGTTGATTTTATAAAATAAGATAAAGTTATGTTTTGACACATACTCAAGAGTGTTTGTGATATTGCTTAGTCCATAAACCGTTACCAACGAAAGAAGAGTCGGGAACCTACTTGGGACAAACTCTTCTCGATACAGTTTAAAATAGATATTCGCAGTCTTAGGATTGATTGGGCAATCGAATCCGATTATAGTGTAGATCGAACCATGTGATGCTGGTCTCGGGGCATGGGAGTTGGACCGTGGTTGATCTAGACATGCTCGCAACATGTTGAATAGACCATGTGACCTGATTAGGTTAGAGTAAAAACCGTTTACACAACTCTAAACCTAATCATCACAACTTAAGTATATTTGTATAATTATCTTAAAAGTGAATGCGTAGCTCAACTTAGTGTCTCATGATCTTTGATTCACCAATGAGATTAGTTCAAAGTTATTGAACGACATCTCGGTCATTGGGATCATGACAATATTAAGTTGGAGTTATGTGATTCACAGATATGGAATTCGTAAAAAATAATATCACCTCATGCTTTATTGACGGGTATGTGAATAAATAAAATTTGCCTGGTATTCAATGATGATATTCATTGATTAAGACATCGTAACATGTGCGCAGACATCTTACGAACGTTTGTCTTTCTTATTCACGGTCATATAAAGGAGTTGAGGAAATAATGATTAGAATGGTAAAACGGTAATATTACATATACCATTCGATCACCGATATTTCGAAGGATAATAATGCATTTAATTGTGGACCGTGTGATAAATTGTATCAACACCAAAAGAAAAATTAGCGCACATGAAAGAGATTATTAATCGAACTTTTAGTGGAGTTAGCGATGTCGGAATTAAATATGTCGATAACTTATAGGGATGAGTTAGTCGAATATTGTAATTCCATAGCTTTGTTCATGTGGGTCCATTCGGTCTCAAGGCTAGCTCTAATAAATGGGAAAAACAGAAACTTATAATTAAATTCATTGTGTTATTTTTCATTTATTCGATAATTGAAAAATAAAAGGAATGAGTTTTGAATTTGAAATTAATGGAGATTAATTTAAAATTCAAAATAAAATTTAAACATGATTTTATTTGGCAACTAAAGGAAAGAGAAAAGTGAGAATTTATTTTGGGAAAATTCGGAAATCCCTTGCCTTAAGGGGATTTCTAATTTTGCTCCAAAATGAGGAAGGAAATTCGAAATCCCTAAGCCATGTAGGGATTTTCGGATTTCAATCCTAGGGTTAAGGAGAAATTGAAAATCCCATCTAGGGTTTGAGTTTTTGAATTTTCTCCTATATAAGGATATTATTGAAAACCCTAGGAGAGAGGCTTTTGGAGAAAAGAAAAAGAGATCACACTTTCCTTAGGGTGGCGGATTTTGTAGAGACAAAATAGAAGGAAAAAGTTTCCTTAGGTTTTTGAAAAGAGCCCACTCTCTCATCCTAAAAATTGTAGAGTCATAGCCTTGAATCTACGAGTGGTTTTGTGTGATCGTGGCAATAAACAACGATCTTGTTTCACGGCAATTCTCCATCTCGAACGTGAGATAGTGAGACAAGATCCTTGCGGTCAATTAATTCAATCGTCACAAAGGTATGTGAGATTTTTCTAATCCTTTGTCAATAAACATATATCATGCATGCATCTCTTGTTGTGGTTTACGTTTAATTATGAATTAAATGGATATGATAAATTTTGAAATTCCGCCTACAATATTGTTGTTGTTCAAATGATTTTTCATATATAAATCACAATAAGATCCTACAATTGGTATCGAGCCTAGGGCTATTGATCATGCATGATTTATGTTTATGCGATTGAATGTATGATATGTGTTGATATTGGCATCTTGCATGAATATATGATGAATTCAAAATTGTTTTGATTGAATATGTGATTGGATCCCGATCGATTGGCTCTAGGTTTTTAATTACACCATGTTGGTGGTTTATGTTTTTTCTCTAGAAAATAATGTAAGCCATTAAAGGGCATAGGAAATTTTGTAATTTAAATTTCCGGAAAATTTTTTTTTTTGTGCCGCCGCCGTCCGCCGTCGCTGCCGCCGCCGGCCGTCAAGACTACTCCCAGCCTCCGCCAAGCCGGTAGTCAAACCCTTCCCACGGTTTTGGCCGATGCGAGCCAGAACTAGGGTTTGAAACCCTAGTATGCGCTAGGTTTCGAAACCCTGGGCGGGCCTGCCAGGCGGCTATGGGCGGAGGCATGGGAAGGTTTATAGGTTCCAGGCCAGGCGGGGGAGGCCCCACAGGCAAGGGCCATAGGCCCGGCCATTGGCCTTGCCTGGTAGCTGGCCCCGTAGAGGAGAAGGTGGCCCCAGGATTGTCCCGGCCCAGCCCAAAAAAAAAAAATTTTTTTTTATTTTCACTTTTCAGGATCGAGAGAAGAAAAAATTGAGAAGATGCCAAGAAGACAAGATGAAGAAAATTATTGTAATTATTTTCATTTGTTTTTATGGGTTGTAATTAGAAATGAGCCATAGAGAGGTTAAATTGTAAATGTATGATTTATTGTTTAATCTCACATCATTATAACATGCCTTATAGGATATAGAGATGCCAATATCAAATTGCCATGCAAGCATGTTCATGCATCATTGTAGTTTAATATTATAAATTGTTATAATAATAAATGCAATGGGTAAATTTTATAAAGAGTTATAAAATACAACAAATTTATAAGGGTTATAATTTTGTTGAATTATTAATTGGACTTAATTTCAAAACAAAATCCATTTTTTCAAAAAGCTAAGTGGGAGGGTCGTTTATGCGTTGAAACGCGTTCCCAAGGTCTCCGACTTTAGCCCCGATCATGACATGTGGATAGGTTAAGAACCACCTTAGTGGTCCTCACTTCAATGGGAGAAACCCATGAAACATGTCGCTAAGGAGTCATCAAGGTTGCTTATAGAAGATGAGACTCGAAAAGGAAGTAGTGAGGCGAGACCATCCCTAGATGGATCGTTAGTTCATAACAACCTCTAGAGTCGATTAGTCGGTTAAACACTTAGACTAAAGATCATTGTAATCTCCCATAGGAGCTAGGCAATGGATCTAAGGTGACCAAAAAGATGGTGATTGGTTGCACTTTGGATGTAGAGACATCTTGTAAAGTGGACCAAACGAGAGGAGTCTCGATGCGATAGGAGGCTTCACATTGACGCCACCCCTAGGTGGGACGTGTTTTTATGATCCGCAACACCATAGATGAAACATTTTTAAGGATTTTATTTATGTTTAAGTATTTGCATTCATGCATGCAAATTACCAACACCGCTTTATTTTATTTTAGAGAATTATGTCTTTATCGATCGTGCAAATTCTTAGTACAAACAAACTAGTGGGTGAAAATTACGTTGATTGGAAATGTAACCTCGATAACGGTGAGACAAGCACAAGCATGTGCATACCTCTTGAGCCGAATGATGATTTTTGAGACGATACATCGCTTGGATGCGTTCCGGATGAGATTAGGTGCTATATCTTAGCATCAATTAGCAATGTGTTGCAACAAACAACATCGGATCAAATGATGGCTGCAGATATGATCTTGACATTTACGAAATGTTCTAAGCCAAAACCCAAGCTCAAGCTTCAAGCCCAAAGCGCAATTTCATGAACCGCCGGATGAAATCCGGCACTCTGTTCGGGAATATATTGATCATAAGTCACCTAAATGAGATGGAATTGAAATAGATTATGATTTGATTCAAACTATATGAATAAGTTGAGTTATTCACTCCCCGAACTCATGAAGGAGCTTTGGAAACTCTCATCGCTTAAAGGCAAAAAGAGGAACGGAGAGGCTAACATTGCAAAAAAAACCGCAGAACAAGAAGAAGCCGGTTGCGAAAAGGCAAGAACACCGCAAAAGGTGGACAAGATTCAAATGTCACCACCCGGAAACAGAAATATAAAGGTACATTACATGGTATGTTTTGTGGATGATTCTACTTTTTCTTGGATTGTTGGAGCCACTAATCATGTTTGTTGTTTCTGCAGGGGTTCAGGGAAAACAAAAGGCTTAGCAAGGATTTATTTCCACCCGTTGGAAGTATTAAATTAATTTTTGATTTTATTGTTTTGAACAATGTTTATTATGTCGGTTTTGGGAAAAACCTTATTTTTACGTGGCTCGTTTGATTGAGCAAGGATATTCTTTGGATTTTAATAATGATGTTATTCGGATTCTAAAGAATGGCTTCATGATTACTTTTCATGATCATTCTACGTTAAACCAAATATTTTTTAATATGAATTGAATGATGATTCAATGAGAGAAAGTAAGAGATTGAGGTTAGACTCAATTGATCAAACCTACAAATGGTATCTACGTCTTGGACATAAGATTAAAAGGTTGGTAAGGGACGGTCCCTTGCAAACCTTAAGTGTAGGCTCACTACCCACATGTTAATCCCGCATAGAAGGAAAATGACCAAGAGACCCTTTTCAAAAAAAGGGTAATAGAGCTGATGAATGCCTAGAACTCATACATAGTGATGTATGTGGGCCATTCAATATCCAAGCAAGAGGAGGATATGAATATTTCATAACCTTCATCGATGACTATTCTCGTTTTGGTCATATTTATCTAATCGTCAAAAGTCCGAAACCTTTGAAAAGTTCAAAGAATTCAAGGCCTTGGTTGAAAAGCAATTAGATAAGCAGATCAAAGCACTACGATCCGATCATGGTGGTGAATACTTGGGAGAGTTCGAAGACTTTCTTAAGGAAGAAGGTATATTTTTCGACGCGCCCGGTACTCCTCGGAAGAATGGCGTGTGCGAGAGAAGGAATCAAACTCTATTAGACATGGTTAGATCAATGATGAGTTACTCATCTCTTCCGATTCCTTTCGTGGATATGCCTTCCGAACCAAGTTCCATCTAATAAGCACTGGAACCCCATATGAAAGATGGAGTGGCAAGAAGTCATCTCTTGGCCACACCGAATATGGGGTTGTCCCGCACATGTGCTTAGAAAGAAGACCGGGTAAGTCGACTAGTCGCTCGTAATCGTGCTGCTTTGTAGGATATCCCAAAGGAACAAAAAGGCTATATCTTTTATAGTCCTCATCGACGAAAACATTCGTCAAACATGTAATGCTCATTTTTCGGAAGAGGATTTTATAAAGAATATGAAGCCAAGAAGGCATTTGTACTTGAGGAATTGACCAGCAACATGTCCGCGGGGTCTATTCCCAACCGACAACAGATGAACCACAACAAGAACTAACACCTTGGAGCCTCGACGTAGTGGGAGGGTTGTGAGACAACCCGATAGGTACATGTCTTATGGAGATGCATTGACGGCAGTCTCAGATTTAGTTGCAGGCCATGGAAAGTTCACCAAAC
This sequence comes from Morus alba, assembly GCA_012066045.3. Classification (NCBI taxonomy): domain Eukaryota; kingdom Viridiplantae; phylum Streptophyta; class Magnoliopsida; order Rosales; family Moraceae; genus Morus; species Morus alba. Next base: position 33,798,303 of record CP050224.2, read on the forward strand.
CTATGGCATGAAGCCATGGACACCAAATACAATCGATGTATAAAATGGCGATGGACTCTAGTAGATCCTCCGAAGGGGTAAAACCCGTAGGGTGTAAATGGATCTACAAGAAGAAGAGGGGTCCGGATGGGAATGTTTAGACATTCAAAGCATTGGTAGCCAAGGGCTACACCCGAGAAAGAAGGCATCGACTATGAGGATACCTTCTCTCCGGTAGCCATGCTTAAATCCATCCAATTCTTCTATCCATTCTTTGTTGCTTTAGATTATGGCGGATGGATTTTTTCGAATGGCAATCTGGATGAGTGCATTTTGGCACAACCAGATGGATTCATTGAAAAGGGTCTAGAAGAAAAGGTTTGCGAATGCGCGTAAGTCCATTTATTCAAGCGTAATCATGGAATATGATTTTTGAGACTGTTAAAACTTATGGTTTTGTTCGGTCAATGGATATTACAAGAAGGCAAAGTGGTTTTCTTAGTCTTATATGTAGATGACATACTACTCATTGGGAATGATGTAGGAAGACTAATCGAGGTTAAGCTAAGGGCCGGCAAAGCAGTTTGACATGAAGGATCTAGGAGAAGTTGCCTATGTTTTGGGAATTGAGATCTTTTGAGATCGGAAGAACAAACAATTGGCATGCCTCAAGCATCCTACATCGATAAGGTAATGGACCGATTCGCTATGCAAAACTCCAAAAAGGGTTAACCCTTCGGACATGGAGTGTTTCAAGAAGAGGAAGAAAATTTTTTCTAATGTATGCGAATTCCTTAGATATTTAACGCAGAGGCGTGGTGAGTAGATTCTTCCATATCCTCAAATCTTAGGAATATATTTTCTCTTGAATATATAACTTCCAATCGGATAAATTTTGATGTTTGTTTGCATTTCCTCCACCAATTTCGAATATGTTTTCTCGAAGAGGTCAGATGGCTTAAAAGTTCCTTGTTTTTGGAAGTTGTTGATAGGCCCATGGTACTGTTGCATAAACATTGGGGCTGTAGCAAACTCTAAGGAGCCTAGAAGCCACAAAGGTCCAAGCACATAGAGGCGGAAATACCACCTCATCCGTGAGATTTTGATGTTTAACAAAGATATCTACACATGACAACTTGGCGATCCATTCACAAAGGCTTTATCGGTAAATCTTTAGGCATCTGGAAAGAGAGATTTTTTAAGTCAAGTGGGAGTTTGTTGGAAATGTGTCCATAGAGTGGGATGTAATTTGTTATTTATGAAATGACAAATGTAAGACATTATTATTTTCTTGATTTTATAAAATAAGATAAAGTTATGTTTTGACACATACTCAAGAGTGTTTGTGATTTGCTTAGTCCATATCGTTACCAACGAAAGAAAGAGGGGGAACCTGCTTCGGACAAACTCTTCGATCTGGGTTTTAGATATATGTATCTTAGGATTGATTGGGCAATCGAATCCGATTATATTTTAGATCGAACCATGTGATTTGGTCTCGGGGCATGGGAGTTGGACTACGTGGTTGATCTAGACATGCTCTTAACATGTTGAATAGACCATGTGATTTGATTAGGTTAGATAAAAAACCGTTTTCAACTCTAAACCTAATCATTACAACAAAAATATATTTGTATAATTATCTTTAGTGAATCGTAGCTCAACTTAGTGTCTCATGATCTTTGATTAGCCAATTTTAGTTCACGATTATTGAGCGACATCTCGGTCATTGGGATCATGACAATATTAAGTTAGTTTGTGAATTCGTAAAAATAATAATGCTTTATTGAATAAATAAACCGGGCACTGGTATTCAATGATGATATTCATTGATTAAGACATCGTAACATGTATTTACGAACGTTTGTCTTTCTTATTGTCATATAGTTGAAATAATGATTTGGTAAAGCGGTAATATTACATATACCATTACGATAATTCTGAAGGATAATAATGCATTTACACTTTGTGGACCGTGTGATAAATTGTATCAACACCAAAAGAAAAATTTAGCGCACATGAATCGAGAGATTATTCGACATCGAACTTTTAGTGGAGTCAAAATTAAAATGTCGATAACTTATAGGGATGAGTTAGTGAATATTGTAATTCCATAGCTTTGTTCATGTGGGTCCATTCGGTTCAAGGCTAGCTCTCGATAATTATGTTTAAATTCATTGTGTTATTTTTCATTTATTCGATAATTGAAAAATAAAAGGAATGAGTTTTGAATTTCAAATTAATGGAGATTAATTTAAAATTCAAAATGAAATTTAAACATGATTTTATTTGGCAACTAAAGGAAAGAGAAAAGTGAGAATTTATTTTGGGAAAATTCGGAAATCCCTTTTTAATTAATTTTCTCAAAATGAGGAAGGAAATTCGGAAATCCCTAAGCCATGTAGGGATTTATTTGAAAATCCCATCTAGGGTTTGAGTTTTTGAATTTTCTCCTATATAAGGATATTATTGAAAAACCCTAGGCGAGAGTCTTTTGGAGAAAAGAAAAAGAGATCATACTTTCCTTAGGGTGGCGGATTTTGTAGAGACAAAATAGAAGGAAAAAGTTTCCTTAGGTTTTTGAAAAGAGCCCACTCTCATCCTAAAATTTGTAGAGTCATAGCCTTGAATCTAAGTGGTTTTGGTGTGATCATGGGATCTTCTTTCATGGCAATTCTCCATCTCGGGAACGTGAGATAGTGAGACAAGATCCTAAGGTCAATTAATTCAATCGTCACAAAGGTATGTGAGATTTTTCTAATCCTTTGTCAATAAACATATATCATGCATGCATCTCTTGTTGTGGTTTACGTTTAATTATGAATTAAACGGATATGATAAATTTTTGAAATTCCGCCTACAATATTGTTGTTGTTCAAATGATTTTCATATATAAAACAATAAGATCCTACAAGAAAAGTGTGTGATATTTTTTTCTTCTTCAAAAACTCTCTTTAGGGTTTTCAATAAAATATCCTTATATAGGAGGAAATTCAAAAACTCAAACCCTAGATGGGATTTTTGAATTTCCCCTTCACCCTTGGATTAAAATCCGAAAATCCCTACATGGCTAGGGATTTCTGAATTTTCCTTCCCATTTTGGAGCAAAATTCGAAATCTCCTTATGGCAAGGGATTTCCGAATTTTTCAAAATAATATATCAACTTTCTCTCTCCTTTAGTTGCCAAATAAAATCATGTTTAAATTTTATTTTGAATTTTAAATTAATCTCTATTAATTTTGAAATTCAAAATTCATTCCTTTTATTTTTCAATTATCAAATAAATGAAAAATAACATAATGAATTTAAACATAATTATATAACAAAACATCAGTTTCTGTTTTCCCATTTATCAGAGCTAGCCTTGAGACCAAATGGACCCACATGAACAAAGCTATGGAATTACAATATTCAACTAACTTATCCCGATAAGTTATCGACATATTTAATTCCGACATCGCACAACTCCACTAAAAGTTTGATGCCGAATAATCTCTCGATTCATGTGCGCTATTTTTCTAATGGTGTTGATACAATTTATCACACGGTCCACAGTGTAAATGCATTATTATCCTTCGTAAATATCGGTGATCGAATGGTATATATAATATTACCGTTTTACCATTCCAATCATTATTTCCTCAACTCCTTTATATTTGTGAATAAGAAAGACACATGTTCGTAAGATGTCTCGCACATGTCACGATGTCTTAATCAATGAATATCATCATTGAATACCGTGCCTGGTTTATTTATTCACACACCCGTCAATAAAGCATGAGGTGATATTATTTCTTACGAATTCCATATCTCGTGAATCACATAACTCCAACTTAATAATGTCATGATCCCAATGACCGAGATGTCATTCAATAATCGTGAACTAATCTCATTGGTGAATCAAAGATCATGAGATACTAAGTTGAGCTATGCATCCACTTGAGGATTAAGATAATTATACAAATATACTTAAGTTGTGATGATTAGGTTTAGAGTTGTGTAAACGGTTTTTACTCTAACCTAATCGGTCACATGGTCTATTCAACATGTTGCGAGCATGTCTAGATCAACCACAGAGTCCAACTCCCATGCCCCGAGACCAAAGATCACATGGTTCGATCTACTTGGTCATAATCGGATTCAATTGCCCAATCAATCCTAAGACTGCGAATATCTATTTTAAAGCGTATCGAGAAGAGTTTGTCCGGCAGGTTCCCCGACTCTTCTTTCGTTGGTAACGATCTATGGACTAAGCAATATCACTAACACTCTTGAGTATGTGTCAAAACATAACTTTATTTCATTTTATAAAATCAAAAAAAACAATAATGTCGACATTTGTCATTTCATAAATAACAAATTACATCCCACTTTATGGACACATTTCCAACAAACTACTTGGACTTAAGGACCGACAATCGATGCCCAAACCTTCCAGATGCCTATCGAAGACTTTACCAGATAATGCCTTTGTGAGCGGATCGACCAAGTTGTCATGTGTTGATATCTTTGTCACTTCAACATCGCCTCTTTGTACAATCTCTCGGATGAGGTGGTATTTGTGCTCTATGTGCTTGGACCTTTTGTGGCTTCTAGGCTCCTTAGAGTTTGCTACAACCCCATTGTTATCGCAATCTGATTACCATGGGCCTATCGACTTCGGAACAACTTCGAGTGAAACAAGGAACTTCTTAAGCCATACGGCCTCTTTTCATGACTTCAAAAGCCGCCACATATTCGGCCTCCATGGTGGAGTCGATTATGCAAGTCCGCTTAATACTCCTCCATACCACTTTGAACCTCCATTCGGGACAAACACAGATCCTGAAGTGGATTTCCGGAATCTTTATCCGATTGAAAATTGGAGTCGGTATATCCCGTCATAGTCGGTCAAGACACGAATATACAAGCATATAGTTCCTCATTCTCCTAAGATACTTGAGGATATGCTTGACAACAACCAAAGTGCTCGGGTCCGGGGTTTGATGGAATCTACTCACCACGCCATCTTTGCGTAGTATATATCGTGTCTAGTGCAAAGCATTGCATACATGAGGCTTCCTACTACCAAGCGTGAGGAACTCGACTCATGTCTTCCTCTTCTTGAGGAGTCTTGGGAGACCGCTCCTTTGAGAAGGATACTCCATGTCCAAGGGTAGATAACCTTTTGAGTTTTGCATGGCGAATCGGTCCATTACCTTATCGATATAGGATGCTTGAGATAGTGCCAATTGTTTGTTCTTCCGATCTTGAAAGATCTAAATTCCCAGAACATAGGCAGCTTCTCCTAAATCCTTCATGTCAAACTGCTTTGCTAGCCAGAGCTTAACCTCAGTCAGTCTTCCTACATCATTCCCAATGAGTAGTATGTCATCTACATATAAGACTAAGAAAACCACTTTGCCTTCTTGTATCAGCTTATACACACAAGGCTCATCCATTGACTGAACAAAACCGTAAGTTTTAACAGTCTCATCGAATCTGATATTCCATGATCTGGATGCTTGCTTCAGTCCATAAATGGACTTCTGCAATTCGCAAACCTTTTCTTCTTGACCCTTTTCAATGAATCCATCTGGTTGTGCCATATAAATGCGCTCATCCAGATTGCCATTCTTAAAAGCTATCTTCACATCCATCGCCGATTTCATAATCTAAAGCAAAGAAAGAATGGATAGAAGAATGCGGATGGATTTAAGCATGGCTACCGAGAGAAGGTATCCTCATAGTCAATGCCTTCTTTTTCGGGTGTAGCCCTTGGCTACCAGCCTTGCCTTAAATGTCTCTACATTCCCATCCGGACCCCTCTTCTTCTTGTAGATCCATTTACACCCTACGGGTTTTACCCCTTCGGGAAGATCTACCGAGTCCATACGCCATTTTTATACATCGATTGTATTTGGCGTCCATGGCTTCACGCCATAGGTTTGTTTCAAAACTTTCCATAGCCTGTGAGTAGAGAGGTTCGCCGATGTCTAAATCGAGGCTGCAATCAATGCATCTCCATAAGACATGTACCTATCAGGTTGTCTCACAACCCTCCCACTACGTCGAGGCTCTATTGGTGTTAGTTCTTGTTGTGGTTCATCTGTTGTCGGTTCAGGAATAAACCGCGGACATGTTGCCTGAACATTTTCACCAGTCAATTCCTCAAGTACAAGCCTACTTCTAGGCTTCATATTCTTTTAAAATCCTCTTCTAGAAAATGAGCATTCGTGTTGACGAATGTTTTCGATCAAGAGGGACTATAGAAGATGTAGCCTTTTGTTCCTTTAGGATATCCTACAAACAGGCATAGTTCGAACGATCGTCACCTTACCGATCTTCTTTCTACACATGTGCCGGACAACCCCATATACGGTGTGGCCAAGAGATGACTTCTTGTCACTCCATCTTTCATATGGAGTTCCAGGCCTTCGCTTTAGATGGAACTTGGTTCGGAATGTATGTCGCTATTTCCAAAGCATATCCCCAAAAGGAATCTGGAAGAGATGAGTAACTCATCATTGATCTAACCATGTCTAATGAGTTTGATTCCTTCTTTATGACACGCCATTTCGCCGAGGAGTACCTGGGCGCGGTCGGTTGAGAAAATATACCTTCTTCCTTAAGAAAGTCTTGAACTCTCCAAAGCAAGTATTCACCACCACGATCGGATCATAGTGTTTTGATCTGTTTATCTAATTGCTTTTCAACCAAGGCCTTGAACTCTTTAAACTTTTCAAAGGTTTCGGACTTTTTGACGCATTAGATAAATATGACCAAAACGAGAATAGTCATCGATGAAGGTTATGAAATATTCATATCCTCCTCTTGCTTGGATATTGAATGGCCCACATACATCACTATGTACGAGTTCTAGGCATTCATTAGCTCTATTACCCTTTGCTGAAAAGGGTCTCTTGGTCATTTTTCCTTCTATGCAGGATTCACATGTAGGTAGTGAGCCTACACTTAAGGTTTGTAACGGACCATCTCTTACCAACCTTTTAATCCTGTCATGGCTAATATGTCCAAGATGTAGATGCCATTTATAGGTTTGATCAATTGGGTCTAACCTCAATCTTTTACTATCTCTTATTGAATCATCATTCAATTCAGTATCATAAATCGTTGGAATAATTGGTTTGACGTAGAACAGATTGTTTATCATGACTGTAGAAGTAATCATGAAGCCATTCTTAAGAATTCGAATAACATCATTATTAAAATCCAAAGAATATCCTTGCTCAATCAAACGAGCTACGAAATAAGGTTTTTCCCAAAAAGCGGGACATAATAAACATTGTTCAAAACAATAAAACTGTTCTCAAAAACTAATTTAATACTTCCAACAGATGTTGCCGTCATCGATGCTCCATTCCCCGTGGAAGTTGAACTCGTCCTTGCTAAGCCTTTTGTTTTCCTGAACGACCCCTGCAGAGAACAACAAACATGATTAGTGGCTCCGAGTCTACAATCCAAGAAAAAGTAGAGTCGACCACAAAACAGGCTTCGGTAACAAGTAATGTACCTTTAGCTTTAACCTCCTTGAGGTATGTAGGACGATTACGTTTCCAAAGTGGCTAGCTACTCCACAATGGTGACATTTGTCATTACTCTTGTCCACCTTTGCGGTGTTTTTGCCTTTGCAGCCGGCTTCTTCTTGTTCTTTGCGGGCTTTCTTACATTTCTTGGTGCGGAGGTGGAAGGCTTCGCTCAAAGACAAGGTTTGCCTCTCCGTTCCTCTTCTTGCCTTTAAGCGGTAGAGTTTTGCAGTTTGAAGCTCCTTCATGAGTTTCGGAAGTGAATAACTCAACTTATTCATCGAGTAGTTGAGTTTGAAGTTGTCAAACATCTCCGGGAGAGTCTCTAGAATCATATCCACCGAGTCTCTCCATCTATTTGACTTCCATGAGCTCCATCTCATTCAGGTGACTTATGATCGAGCATATGGTCCCGACAGAGTGTCGGATTTCATCCGGCAGTTCATGAAGTTACGCACCGCAGACTTGCTTGGCTTGACGGCCTTGGCTTCCGAACATTTCGGAGATGTCAGAGATCATATTTGCAAATGTCAAGATGTTCCGATGTTGTTGTTGCAACACATTGCTAATTGATGCTAAGATATAGCACCTAGCAATCTCATCGGAACGCATCCAAGCAAAGATGTATCGTCTCGCTCCTCTTGAGTCGAATCATCATTCGGTTCAAGAGGATAGGGGGTGGTGAGCACATGCTTGTGCTTGTCTACCCTCAACACGATATCGAGGTTACGTTTCCAGTCAACGTAATTTTCACCCACTAATTTGTTCGTACTAAGAATTTGTGCGATCGGGGATAAAGACATAATTGCTGAAAAAATAAAATAAAGCGGCGTTGGCAATTTGCTTATATTTAAGAAAAGTATGATGCATGAATGCAAGTACTTAAACATAAATAAAATCCTTAAAAAATGTGTCATCTATGGTGTTACGATCATAAACGGCAACACGTCCCACCTAAGGGTGGCATCCGTGAAGCCTCCTATCGCATCGAGACTCCTCTCGTTTGGTCCACTTCACAAGATGTCTCCACATCTAGTGCAACCAATCACCATCCCTTTTGGTCACCTCAAATCCATTACCTAGCTCCTATGGGAGGTTACAATGATCTTCAGTCTAAGTGTTTAACCGACTAATCGACTCTAGAGGTTGTTATGAACTAACGATCCATCTAGGGATGGTCTCGCCTCACCACTTCCTTTTCGAGTCTTATCTTCTTTAAGCAACCTGATGACTCCTTAGCGACATGTTTCATGGGTTTCTCCCATTGAAGTGAGGACCAATAAGGTGGTTCTTAACCTATCCACATGTCACGATCAGGCGAAAGTTGGAGACCTTGGGAACGTTTCAACGCAAACGACCCTCCCACTTAGCTTTTTGAAAAATGGATTTTGTTTTAAAAGTTAAGTCCAATTAATAATTCAACAAAATTATAACCCTTATAAAGTTGTTGCATTTTATAACTCTTTATAAAATTTACCCATTGCATTTATTATTATAACAATTTATAATATTAAACTACAATGATGCATGAACATCGTTGCATGGCAATTTGATATTGGCATCTCTATATCCTATATGGCATGTTATAATGATGTGAGATTAAATAATGAATCATACATTTACAATTTAACCTCTCTATGGCTCATTTCTAATTACAACCCATAAAAACAAATGAAAATAATTACAATAATTTTCTTCATCTTGTCTTCTTGGCATCTTCTCAATTTTCTCTTCTCACGATCCCTGAAAAGTGAAAATGTTTTTGTGGAAAAATTTAAATTTTGAAAAACCCAAAATTTTTTTTTTATTTGGGCTGGGCTCGGGACAATCCCGGGCCCACTATTTTTCCTCGGCAGGACCAGGCCTTGCCTGGCGCAGCATGGGCTGCCAAGCCAGGCAGCCCTTGCGCGATCAGCATGGGCCGCGGGCCTGCCTGGGCAACCCCAGAGCCAGGGCATGCGGCCTGCCTGGGCAGGCAGGCCCTGCAGTCCCGCTAGGGGGGCCGGCCCTTGCTTGGGCAAGGCTAGCGGCGGGGGGCTGCGGGCCCGCTAGGGTTTCAGGAAAACCCTAGCGCACGCTAGGGTTTCTGAAACCCTAGTGTGCCGCAGCCCAAACCAGGGGAAGAAATTTTGGCGGCTGGGCTTGTGGAGAGGTCTGGGACTCGTCTTGTGGTGCGACGGCAACGGCGGCGGCGGCAAAAAAAAAAGAAAATTTCCGGGAATTTTAAATTACAAAATTTCCTATGCCCTTTAATGGCTTACATTATTTTCTAGAAAAACATAAACCACCAATTTGGTGTAATCAAAACCTAGAGCCAATCGATCGGGATCCAAACCATATAAAATCAAAACAATTTTGAATTCATCACATATTCATGCAAGATGCCAATATCAACACATATCATACATTCAATCGCATAAACATAAATCATGCATGATCATAAGCCCTAGGCTCTGATACCAATTGTAGGATCTAGTTGTGATTTATAGATGAAAAATCATTTGAACAACAACAACATTGTAGGCGGAATTTCAAAAATTTTATCATATCCATTTAATTCCAAATTAAACGTAAACCACAATGAGAGATACATGCATGATATATGTTTATAGACAAAGGATTAGAATAATACACATACCTTTGTGACGATTGAATTAAATGACCGCAAGGATCTTGTCTCACTATCTCACATTCCAAGATGGAGAATTGCCATGAAACAAGATCGTTGATCTATCGACACGATCACACCAAAAACCACTCGTTGATTCAAGGCTATGACTCTATGGTATTTGGGATGAGAGAGTGGGCTCTTTTTCAAAAACCTAAGGAAACAATTTTCCTTCTATTTTGTCTCTAAAATCCGGCCACCCTAGGAGAGAAAAATGTGTGATATTTTTTTCTTCTTCAAAAACTCTCTTTAGGGTTTTCAATAAAATATCCTTATATAGGAGGAAATTCAAAAACTCAAACCCTAGATGGGATTTTTGAATTTCCCCTTCACCCTTGGATTAAAATCCGAAAATCCCTACATGGCTAGGGATTTCTGAATTTTCCTTCCCATTTTGGAGCAAAATTCGAAATCTCCTTATGGCAAGGGATTTCCGAATTTTTCAAAATAATATATCAACTTTCTCTCTCCTTTAGTTGCCAAATAAAATCATGTTTAAATTTTATTTTGAATTTTAAATTAATCTCTATTAATTTTGAAATTCAAAATTCATTCTTTTATTTTTCAATTATCAAATAAATGAAAAATAACATAATGAATTTAAACATAATTATATAACAAAACATCGGTTTCTATTTTCCCATTTATCGAGCTAGCCTTGAGACCGAATGGACCCACATGAACAAAGCTATGGAATTACAATATTCAACTAACTTATCCCGATAAGTTATCGACATATTTAATTCCGACATCGCACAACTCCACTAAAAGTTTGATGCCGAATAATCTCTCGATTCATGTGCGCTTATTTTTCTAATGGTGTTGATACAATTTATCACACGGTCCACAAGTGTAAATGCATTATTATCCTTCAGTAAATATCGGTGATCGAATGGTATATATAATATTACCGTTTTACCATTCCAATCATTATTTCCTCAACTCCTTTATATATTTGTGAATAAGAAAGACACATGTTCGTAAGATGTCTCGCACATGTCACGATGTCTTAATCAATGAATATCATCATTGAATACCAGGCCTGGTTTATTTATTCACACACCCGTCAATAAAGCATGAGGTGATATTATTTTTCACTTAATTCCATATCGTGAATCACATAACTCCAACTTAATAATGTCATGATCCCAATGACCGAGATGTCATTCAATAACTGTGAACTAATCTCATTGGTGAATCAAAGATCATGAGATACTAAGTTGAGCTATGCATCCACTTCAGGATTAAGATAATTATACAAATATACTTAAGTTGTGATGATTAGGTTTAGAGTTGTGTAAACGGTTTTTACTCTAACCTAATCAGTCACATGGTCTATTCAACATGTTGCGAGCATGTCTAGATCAACCACAGAGTCCAACTCCCATGCCCCGAGACCAGCATCACATGGTTCGATCTAACAGTCATAATCGGATTCAATTGCCCAATCAATCCTAAGACTACGAATATCTATTTTAAACTCAGTATCGAAGAGTTTGTCCGGCAGGGGTTCCCCGACTTCTTCTTTCGTTGGTAACGATCTATGGACTAAGCAATATCACTAACACTCTTGAGTATGTGTCAAAACATAACCTTTATTTCATTTTATAAAATCAGCAAAAAAACAATAATGTCGACATTTGTCATTTCATAAATAACAAATTACATCCCACTTTATGGACACATTTCCAACACCAGCGCCCAGAGGACCGAGAACCTGACGGCATTATATGAACTATCCTCGGCGGCCCCTATATAGGAGGAGACACGCGGAGGTTCCAGAAGGACTATGGCCATAAGGCCAAGGGAGTTTACCAGGAGCGATTCTGGAGTGTCTCCACCGCAAAAGCTCAGAAATAAAGCCACACTGACGTGGCATTTATCGAGGATGACGCCTGCGGAGTTCATTTTTCCCCACAATGATGCAGTGGTGGTGGAAGCCATGATTGGGAACCACACCATGTGCCGGATCTTGGTGGACAATGGGAGCTCGGTGGACCTCCTATATTCTGATTGTTTGGAAAAAATAGGGATCCAGAAGGGGCAATTGGAAAGGTCCTCCAGGCCACTATATAGGTTTACTGGAGACTCCATCATCCCTCAAGGAACTATCCGGCTGCCCATAACCACCGAAGAGAAACCCCGACAGGCAACCACGATGGCCAATTTTGTGGTCATAAAAGGAGGCTCCTAGTACAATGCAGTAATCGGGAGACCAACCCTCCAGGCACTAAGGGCAATAACCTCCGTCAACCATCAGAAGGTTAAGTTCCCCACCCCAAATGGTGTGGGGGAAATGAAGAGCAACCAATACGAAGCTAGAGTTGCATACTTCGACGCCCTATGCAAATATGACCAGCCGAGAAGACAGGAAACAAGGATGGTTCAACAAAGCCTCATTGAGGACATAGACCCCAGGGTTCAAGAGGAAGTTACTTGGTCTTAGCCCATCGAGCAGTTGGAGGAAATCCAAATTGACGAAGGTGAGTCCACCAAAGTACTGAGAATAGGTTCAGACTTAACCCCACCACTCAAGAGTGAGATTGAAAACTTCCTCAGGCAGAACTTGGATGTCTTCGCCTGGAATCACTCCAACATGGAAAGGATCGACGCCAAAGTAATGTGTCATTTTAAATGCCGACCCCTCATATCCTCCCAAGCGCCAGAAGCGGCGACCGATGAACCCTGAGAGGTATGAAGCACTGAAAGAAGAGGTTGACAAATTAATCAATAATGGGTTCATCAGGGAGGCACATTATCCACGTTGGGTATCTAATCCTGTTATGGTAATCAAGCCCAACGGGAACTGGAGGACATGCGTCGACTTCAGCGACCTCAACAAAGTCTGCACAAAGGATGGCTTTCCACTTCCTCGAATAGACCAAATGGTCGACGCCATGGCGGGACATGAGATGCTAAGCTTCATGGAGGCTTACTCGGGATATAACCAGATCCCAATGAATCCGCTGACGAAGAGCATACCTCCTTCATAACCGACAGGGACCTCTACTGTTATAAGGTGATGCCCTTCGGCCTAAAAAATGCGGGAGCTACCTACCAGAGGCTTGTAAATAAAATGTTCGCTCAATAGCTCGGCAAGACAATGGAGGTCTATGTCGACAATATGCTTGTAAAGAGCGCCAGGGCCAGCCACCACTTCAGTCATCTGGGATAAATGTTTGGTGTATTAAGAAAATACCGCATGAAACTTAATCCCTAGAAATGTGCCTTCGGAGTTGGGTCGGGGAAATTCCTTGGTTTTATGGTCAGTAGCTATGGGATTGAAGCCAACCCCGAGAAAATTAAAGCCCTACAAGACATGCGGTCACCAATGAAGCCGAAAGAGGTGCAAAGGTTGACAAGTTATGTCGCCACCCTAAACAGGTTCATATCAAAAGCCACTGACAAATACGTCCATTTCTTCGACGCTTTGAAAGGGATCAAGCACTTTGAGTGGACACCACAATGTGAGGAGGCTTTCCAAAAATTGAAGGAGCATTTGGGCAAACCCCCAATTTTATCAAAGCCAAACGTCGATGAGGAGCTTAGTCTATACCTCTCCGTGTCCCAACACGCCGTGAGCTCTGTATTAGTAAGGGAAGAAAAGAAGGTGAAATTGCCAATTTACTATGTGAGCAAAAGGCTTCTCGATGCCGAGTCAAGATACAGCGAAATGGAGTGCCTAGCCCTCACCCTGATGGTAGCTTCGAGGAAGCTTCGACACTACTTTCAATCTCACACCATATGGGTTCTTACGAACCACCCGCTGAGGCAAGCCCTACAAAAGACCGAAACTTTCGGTCGGCTCCTCAAATGGTCAGTAGAATTGAGCCAGTTCGACATAAAGTATATGCCAAGGACTGCGATCAAGGGTCAAGCGCTCGCCGACTTTCTGGCCGAATTCTCTCATAGACCAGCTCCCGCCCCATCTAGAGAAGTGGAGGTTACAAAATGGAAGCTCTACATAGATGGGGCGTCGAGCGAAAACGGATCAGGAGCCGGCGTCTTGTTGATCAGCCCCGAAGGACACAAAATCACCTCAGTGGTATGATTTAAATTCAAGGCGTCGAATAATGAGGCAGAATATGAGGCACTAATTGCTAGGCTAAGCTTAGCAAACCACCTGAAGGTCGAAAGGATCAGCGTCTACAGCGACTCCCAGTTAGTCATCGTACAAGTGAAGGAAGAGTACCAAGCACGCGGGTAGAGGATGGGAGCATATTTGAGAAAAGTAAAGGAGGAACTTGTTAAGTTCAAAAATTACGAAATACTCCAAATACCACGAGCTGAAAATGCAAACGCGGACACACTAGCAAAACTAGCATCTTCAAAGGATTCTAACACACTAGGCATTGTTCCCATTGAAGAACTGGAGCGGCCAACCATTGAGGAACAAGCGAAGGCATTAAGTGTCCAAGAAGGTGAAAATTGGATGACGCCACTCATCCGATATCTAATGGACGAGCAGCTGCCAGATAATAAAGACGAAGCCCAATGAGTCAGGTATAGAGCTGCTAGGTACTTATTGTACGATGGCCTGCTCTATCGACGAGGCTACTCAACACCTCTACAATGGTGCCTAGATGAAGCCGAAGCCTAGAAGGTCCTCCAAGAAATTCATGAAGGAGTCTGTGGCAACCATACTGGGGGGCAATCTTTGGCTCTAATGGTTTTAAGGTAAGGATACTACTGGCCTACGCTCAAAAAGGACGCTTTTCAATACGCCCGACGATGCGATAAATGCCAAAGATATGCCACGATTCCTAGAGCACCCCCAGAAAAGTTAACCTCCATTCTCAGCATATGGCCCTTTGCCAAATGGGGGGTTGACCTGATCGGGCCATTACATCCTACACCTGGGGGGTTTAAGTTTGTAATCATTGCAGTAGACTATTACACAAAGTGGACTGAGGCCAAGGCCCTAACTACAACCACGGAAGCAACCTGCACCAAATTCATGTGGGACCACATCGTGTGCAGGTTTGGGGTTCCCCACTTAATAGTGTCTGACAGCGGGAAACAGTTTGAAAATGCCTCAACACGTAGGTTTTGTGACAGTTTGGGCATTCGAAAGGACTTCTCAGCGCCAATCCATCCGCAATCAAATGGACAAGTCGAGGCGGTCAATAAAATACTGAAATATACCCTCAAAAAGAGACTCGACGACCTAAAAGGGAGATGGGCCGAGGAACTTCCAAAAGTCTTGTGGGCATACCGAATGACAAGCCAGACTACAACGGGTGAAACACCCTTCTCCATGACATATGGCGTTGAGGCTGTGCTTCCCATAGAAATCGAAATGCCGACTCTAAGAACCGTTGTCCATAACAACGCTGACAACACAGAGGGCATGAACGGAGAACTCAATTTATTGGAAGAAAAGCAACTCAACTCCTAACTATGTCTCGTCGCTTATCAGCAACGAACAGTGCGATACTACAATAAGAATGCTCGACAGAGAAGGTTCATCCCAAGAGATCTAGTATTAAAAAGGGTAACGCAGAGTACAAAACCAAAAAATACTGGTCCCCTAGGCCCAACTTGGGAAGGGCCCTCCGCATAAGGAAAACACTACGTCCTAGCACCTACATATTAGAAAGCCTCGGCGGCAAAAAAGTTCAACACCCGTGGAATGCTTAACAACTAAGGCTGTACTACCAATAGTGTATGAAATTATTATGCATCTCAATTGTACATTCTTTACAAATTGAATAAATTGATATGTTTTCAGAAAGAAAGAGATTTACCCCTTAATAAGGTGTCTGCTTAAAAAACCAAGGTTATATTAAACAGACATGGGGGGATGCCCGCGGAACACTTAGTGAAATTCTAAGGAATTTCCTAAGACGACGACCCCAAGGGGTAAACTCGACGTCAGATCCTCCAAGGAGGAAAGACGAACACTTAGTGAAATTCTAAGGAATTGCCTAAGACGACCACCCCAAGGGGTAAACTCGACGTCAAGTCCTCCAAGGAGAAAAGACGAATACTTAGTGAAATTCTAAGGAATTTCCTAAGACGACGACCCCAAAGGGGTAAACTCGACGTCAGATCCTCCAAGGAGGAAAGACAAAATCTTAGTGAAATTCTAAGGAATTTCTAAGACGACGACCCTAAGGGGTAAACTCGACGTCAGGTCCTCCAAAAAGGAAGGACAAGCACTTAGAAAAAATTCTAAGGAATTTCTAAAAAGTAACAAATGCAAATTATGGTATGAACAAAACCTGTTGTCTTCATATATACAAAAATGCAGGTAAAATAAAAATTGTCTGAGACAAATATTAAGTTACAAAAAGTCCCAAAAGAAATAGAAAAAGGGAAAAGCCAAGGGAGGATCTCTAAGCGTTGCCGCCAGTCACTGGCTCCTCGTCGTCACCCAGGAAAGAAGCGTTCTCTTCATCATCACCAGGAGGGGACACTCCATCGTCGCCAGCATGGGAGTAGGGGAATTATAGAGGAAGCCCAAATCCCAATCAGGACGCTTCTTCTTGATTAAGTCGACGATCTGCTAACCCACCAACTGGAAATCCTTGTTACGGATATCCAAGAGCTCCTAAGAAGTCTTGAACTCCTCAATAATCTCTGCCTACTTGGCGTCAAAGATTGCGACCCTCAGCCTCGGCCTCCTTTTTTCCCTCGGCCTTTTCCCTCAGTGAAGCGCCACTCTGCCGCCACGGTCACCTCGGCCAACTTCTTCTCAGATAAGTCTGCCCGTTGAGTGAGGTCCTAAACCTTGACCTTCAGCTCGGCCAATTCGCCTTCCAGACTTGTCAGTTTGGCCACAGCCAAATCCCTCTCCTCAACGGCATCGTCCCTATTCTTCTTGGCCTTATCGACGAGAGACTTAAGCATGGCCTCCAAGTCGTCCATCTCGCCCTTATGCTCCTCGACCTTGACTAGGTCAAGGAGGTTAAGAAGAGAAAAGAGGAGGCTCTGGAAAGATTGCAAAATCAGGAAAGATAAAAATAAAAAAAATAAAAAACTCGGCAAACTCTTACGTGGATCTGGAAGGAAATCTGTTTGCACTGGCGGTCGACCAAAGAAGACTAGGACGCTACGATCTAGTAAGGCTTGAGGAAAGACTCATAAAGAGCCTGGAAGACAAGAGAAAAGCGAGGGGGAAGTTTCAACATAGCCCCGACCATGGCGTCAGAAATATCTGAGACTTGAAAGTTCCCGTCCATTATCTTTCCCCATGGGATCAGTACGCATTCTCTCGGCGCCGGGGGAGTGCTGACATCAGGAATAGGAAACACTAGTGTCCAGGTCTTGTCAGTTGACATCTTGCCTGTGCGCTTTCTCTTGTGGGTATGCTTGGCCCCCAGTACCGAAGGGTCTTTGACCTTTTTGCTCTTCGGTGCAGGAAAAGAAGAGCTGGCCTTTTCTTTTCCCTTCGACGAGGGCTGTTGGCTCGGCGGGGGCTGTGGGTCAGACGGTGGCTGCTATCTCAGCCCTGACTGTTGGCTCCCAGGGTGTTGAATTCTCAACGACGCCATCTCTGGACAAGTGACGAGAAGATCAGCGTTAGAAAAACACGAACCATAAGAAGAGAAGGCATCAAGAGAAGTAATTACCTTCGTCACTTAGATGGAAGTATGCGCGGACGGCGTCAAGGTCTGAAGGGTCGGGGAGATATAGGATTAGGCCGGTGGCGCGAAGGTTCTCCTTGGTCAGAAGCATTTCGATGTGGCAAACCTCTGACGGATAGGAAAAAGCCTGCTCGACCCTCGCCAAACTATTACCAGAGAACTTCGGCCGATCCTGGTTAACTACAGGATAAAGGATTCCTTATCAGCATATGAAGAAAGAGCAAAGTCAGATAAAAAGAAAGTCAAGAGACTTACTCATATTCCCAAACGCCACCTGCACCTGCCTTCGGCAGGATAGGCGGTCATTGGGATGAAATTTGAAAGGCCCGCGGATCATGAAGAACATGGGCTTCCACCCATGTGATGATGAGGAAATGCCCAGAATGAGCTTCCTAAACCTAGGCTGAGCCCTCCCGTGACCACTTAAAAAGTACCACCCGTCACACTTGGCAACATGGCACAACTTGTACATGAATCGAAACTCGTCCAATGGGAGTTCCATGTCAAACTTCTGGTGCCATAGAATCCATGCACCTGCAAAGTAGTACCAGAAGTTTGGTGCCAATTAGGCAGGGGAGATGCCATAAAAATGGCAGTAATCTTTTACAAAGGGATGAACTGGGAGTGTCATCCCTATGGTAACCGCTCTTGTATAGACCGGAAGATATCCGGTTGGTGGCATGCTAGTTATAAAATGCATATCCGGAAGGAGGTACTCAAACCACCTCACGTTGATACATCCTTCCTTCACAGCCCGAATAATATCTTTATTTCGGACCCTCGACGCCACACCATCGGCTGTAAAGGAAGGCCTATCTAGGTCACCGCTTGTGGCAGCAAGGGAGGCATCCACTATCACGGCAGCTACCCCACTTACACTGCCCCCTATAAAGGGGATCCGTTCGACGATTTCATCTATGAACCGTTCGACACTACCAAATTCACTCCCGAAGTCATCGCCCGGTTCGTATCTATCCTCGACGTCTTCAATATCCCTAAGCACAGAGCTGACACCGGAGGATGAAGAAGTCCATGAGATCTCCACCACCGAAGCGGGGTCAGAACGGATGACAGAAGAAGAATCCTTTTGACTGGGTGAACTTTGGGCCATTGTTCTGGTAATTAAAAGTACAATAAGCTAAGTTAAAACCCTAACGTCGAGAGGAAGAAAGGACGACTACTGTAAAGGACGACTACTCAAACGCCTCGACTTGACATCGACCATTCATATGAGAATGATAACGGCGAGTGTTCATAAGGATCACAGGTTCCCCTAGAACCCATAAACCAGAGACGTACTGACAATAAAAAATATATAAAGATAGGTCATCCAGCAGCGATAGAACACAACGAAGTAAGTCTCCTTAACTTTTATATTCTCATTTTGTGCATATATATTTACATATTCCAAATACACAACAAGGGAAACCCCGTGAGTACACAAAGCAAGAGAAGATCCAAAACCTTACTGATGAAGAAGGGTTTCCGGCAAAAGAGATTCCGGCAGAATGCAATGGTTCAACGAGAACGTAAAGCCCAAAAATGAAGTCCAAAAGTGAAGTCCAAATTAAGGCGACGACCCCTTGTGGCACCGATGGATAGTATGACCTAAATTAAGGTATGGATATTCCTCGACCGCAGAAAGGACCGCCAGAGAGGACGAATGGGGTTAAATGGCGCTGGCGATGAGGGGAACATTCTTTTAAGGCATGATGGGTTGCGTGCAAAAGTGGAAGACGTCTGTCAGCATTAATTACAAACTCTCAAACCACCTCACAGGGGACAGAAAAGCATTACGGAGAATCACAGAACTATAATAGAAGACTAATTGGCTGAGTGAACAGCGCTGATTAGTGGGCTACATCTGGGCCTACCAAGGGAGAGCACTTGAGTGCTTCCACCGATAAAGGAAACCCACTAGGTGAAGGAAGCCCAATATAAAAGGGAGAAGACCCCCACCGAGAGACGAGGCTGGGAACTCAACACAAAAAAAGGGAGAGTCATAACTTGTAAATTGTAGCCCTCTCAAAGGAAATACCAAATTACAGTGGATGTAGCTCTAATTTCACGGAGTGAACCACTATAAAATTCCTTGCGTTTGTTTGCATATAATTCAGTTAACGCACCAATACATATATCTAACAAGTATCCACACTTTCATTACACACATAGGCCGGTAATCTGAAGGGAAATCCCAAGGTAACCCGGCTGGTTTTTTGTTGACGAAAATTCAACGTCAACAACAGAGAAGGGTTAAAATCCAATGGGTTGTTGGTTGCCGAATCGAATTCGGACCGGAAGCGTAGCGGGGAGCGGATCGTGTATAACAAAAATTTTCACAAAACCTTTGAGATACTCTATAGATTATATTAATTTATGCACGAATAAATTAATCTCATTAATTTATTTATTAAGAACTCAATTAGGAAAAATACCTAGAGGCCGACTCGGTTGATAACTTGAGTTCTTTGACCTCGAACAATCCTTGCTCCAAAGCTTTGTGTTTAGAAAACCTATGTCTTCCATGTCAATTCCTAGAATCCATGAAGACGTGTGTGTGGGCACACATGCAACAAAACGGGTTACAATAAACACTCAAATTTCCACAAACACCAACGCGTGCACGATGTGAAATTTTTGGAGAAAAATATTTTCCTTCCCTTCTATGAGAATAATTTTGGCCAGCCCTATCAAAATAGGGCAAAAATTGTTGTCAAAAAATTGTGTTCACAATTTTCTATCATTCTCATATTTAAAGAGTAGAAGTCAAACTTCAAAAAGAATCCAATCTCTATCTGCAAGATAAAGCTTGTCAATTATCTCCTATTTGAATTTGAAACAAAAAATTCTCTTTTCCTTTATCCATTATGGCAGGCCACCTTAGGGAGATTTTATCCCTGAGTAGGCACCAATATCAGATAGGGAAGGAAGAGAAAAATCATCATTTATCCTGTAGTCCAATTTTGACTCAAATTCAAATTCCAATTTAAGTCAAACTTAAATTAATTTGAATTCTAATTGAACAACTTATCAAATAAGTTTAAATGGATAAATCTAGATGTGTTCAAATTCAAATTTAAATAATCACATTATTTAAATAATAATTAATTCTCAATTAATTATTTTTGAGTGTTTAATTTTAGAATTATGTCATTCTAAAATTCCCATTTTGCCCTTTGTGTGGTAAAATTACTAGGATGATGTGGGGACTAATGGACCTATAATCCCGAGCTCCATTAAAATTAATAATCAACTAAACACTTTAATTAATTAATTAATTCTATTAATTTCAATAGTTACTCCACTATAAACTTGGAATTGCACTCTCGAAATTATAGATATAAATTACTTCTAAACTGTGAAGTGTCCATTTGATATAGTCATTGCATATAGATTGATCCTCCATAAATAATTCATAATTAGAGCCAGGTAGAATCCGTTAACCTCTCTAATTATATCTTTATCCTTGAGTACCATTGATTCTCTAATGGATAGTGATTCATAAAACACATTCATGAATCGGAGCTCCTACTGGTCCAAGTACCGAATCAACCCTCAAGAGAATTATTTATCTACTTCTTTCTCAAGAAGGAATGGATTCCATCTCGTATAATAACATTCCCAGCTACTTACTTCATCATGTCTCCAAAATACAAGGAATAGGATTCAGGGTCTCAGAATCCGTACCGAGTAAATCAAAAGACACAAATCCATAAATAGGAGTTTTTTAAGAACTTAGGATTAAGATCATTCTATATATGACCATTGGTAGACTCAATTAGAATTTCTATACTTAACAGAAATTATTAGAATTTTATATTGTGTCTGTGTCCTTGTTCCACATAATCTCATTATGCGAAATACACTCATTCAATATCTCGTCATATTAACAGTGCGGATAATACCATTCCATTCTAAATGGGAATGACATGTATTAATAATGTTTTAATTAAAGATTCTGAACTTTAATTAAATTCATTATTAACATTGCTTTTTGATTATTATCCTTAAACATTATCCTCTCATATATAACACTTATATACAATGTTTAAGGTTACATAAATAATCACGGAATTTTCATTGATATTCATAAAATATTTACAAATATATATACACATAAAATGATGAATAAACTCTTTTATTAAATAAATAATAAATATCTTATTACATCTTATGCTTCTAGGACACCATTCCCAACATGGGCGCACTAGAGCAGGGTTAAAATCCAATGGAGACTCTAGTTAGTAACGTTTTAGACTCGCATCAGGTTTACACTAGGTGTTGTTGTCCCCAGCGGTCATGTCCTAGAACTTTCAACTTTCTATTATGAAATGTGATATTTAACTATTGAATTTTAATCCAAAGTCAAGTTATTTGGTAAGGGTGGCAAGTTGTGTTAGTGGGTTATGTTCGTGTCAATCTGTTTTTTAATCATGTCAGAAAAATATCAACTTAAACACGATTTATTTATTAAACGTATTAAAAATATCAACCCACATTTCTTAATCGTGTTAATCGTGTCAACCCGTATAACCAATTTAAATTAATATATTGAATAAATAATTAATATAATAATAACTTATTTAACATGATTAAGACATGTTTATTGGTCAATTTATATATTATATAAAATTTTATGTTATATCATATATCATTAGATTGCGTATGACACATAATTAATCGTGTCAATTTATGTTAGGAGGTCAACCATAACTCAACTAATTTATTAAACGTGTAAATTGTGTCAACCCGATTATGACCTAAACTCAACCAATTTATTAATTGTGTCAATCGTGTCAACCCGATTATGACCCAAACTCATTTTTAGTAAACCCAAACTCGCTAACTTCATTCGGGTTTCGAATCGTGTTGTCGTGTCACTGCCCGGATTACCAACTCTGCTATTTGGTACATAAATGTTTGGTAAGGGGATTCATACCATGATTGGAATCATGGTTCGTGGTTCACTACAGTGTTTTCTCTCACAAAAAATACACGTAAATCAAAAATGGTTCTAATCTCATGATTCTAATCTCAACAACTCAGATTGTTTTTTTTGTTTTTGTTTTTTTTTTACATATCAAAAAAGTGATATTAACCTTCTTGCAATTTTTATAAATATCTACTTGCTACAGTATCTGAGTTGATAATATAATTTGATGTAGAAATGCAGAGTCATTCCCATAAATGCAATATTTTATACATATAGTTGTTGTGTGGGAAAATGTGGAGGACGCGTGGAAGAATGACAGTGTGACACGTGGCCTTAGCTTCTCCTCGCAAGACAACAACCCTCGACGTCTGGGGCTCCCTTTCATTCTACTGTGAAGAGTCCAAGTAAGGAGTCCAACTTAGGGCATCGATTTCATGTGACGTCGACAGGTCGTATCGTCGACCTTACGACGTAAAAATCCCTCGCAATAGAATCGACTGCCAAGAAGGACGAGTGGACTAAACAATACTGACGATGAGAGGAATGCTCCTTGGGGGAAAGCCTGACATCGTAAGTTGCGTGCAGAAATGGGGGATATCTGTAGTGCAGACATTAATTGCAAACCCTTAAACTGCCCTACGGGGGACAAAAAAGGGTTACAGGTACACATAGAGCCGTAATAGGAGACTAATTGGCTGAGTGAACAGTTCGTAAAGTGATTAGTGGACTACGGTCTGGGCCTAGAAAGGCAAACCACTTGAGTGGTTATGCCTACAAAGGAGACCCACCCAATGAAGGAAGCTCGGCTATAAAAGGGGCAAAGCCCCATACAGGAAAGGGGTTCATGTCCTGAAGAGAGAAAAAAATAAGAAAGCAATAATTCTGTAAATTGTAACAATCTCAAAAGGAATACAATACCACAGTGGATGTAGCTCTTCATTGACAGAGTGAACCACTATAAAATTCCGTGTGTTCTTTTACTTTAAAGCATTATTTTTCATATTGCTCACCCCTCTAAGAACACCAAACAAGATACAATAAACACTTTACAGCATAAACTCTTACACACAGTCTATATTCAGCCGGTAATCCAACGGGATACCTAGAGGAGACCCGGCCCATTTCTGTTGACAAAAATTCACCGTCAACAATTGGCGACTCCGCTGGGGACCGAACCCACACTACACCACAAAAGGCCTTTCGTAGCTAATGAAAAATGCTATTAATCACTATCAATAGCGCTTTTTGGAGCGCTAGGACAGCGGGCGCTATTATAGATCCTAAGAAAACATAACGTTTTAGAAGAGTTATAAAAAGCGCTATAGAATTGAAGTATTATAGCTTGTAAGAAAAGTTATTTTCATCCTCTTACAGCTCTTTAGCATAGCTATGATACAGAGTAATAACTTTTTTTTCCTGTTATGTTCATACTGTTGTAACTTTTTAAAATTATTATTGATATCCTTTTGAATTCATTCAAATAAAAGTAATTCCGAGATATGTGATATATCTAAATTGGAACATTCAAATTAAAACATAAAAACATTCAACATATCAATTGTTATCAGTATCTACCAAGCTATCAATAAAATTACGTCTACAACATAATTCATACAGTGTCCAAAACCTTAACATTCAAAACAAGTAAAGAAAACAGAGAAGTCATCTCCAAAATGTCTAAGTGCAATGGTGAAGTAAATCCTTCCATCTTGACATAATACTTCAACAAAAAAGTCAACTCCATTGTTTAACCTGTAAGAAAATGATCTACTATCAAAACAATAATCAAACTCAACTAAAACTTCCACCATTTAACCTATATATAAAGCAAGGTCTGTGACCAGAAATTAAAAAAAAAAAAACAAAAAACGGGTAAAATGTACACCGTGAGCATACCTTGCCAAACCGCTTCTTGACCTTCTCTCGCCTAGTTTTCTGAAATTGCAAACATGACACCATTGCAATAGGAAGTAAGACAATGATGCACAAAAATGAAGCAACCATAGAGTTATAAGAATCTTATAATTTCGAAACACAACATACATACAAATAGTACTTGCCAAACATAACTCAAATAGTTCGGGGCATATGGCCCACAAGATTTATGCTTGACAACATGAGCCACTCTTAGTTGGAATAAAAATGGGAGCTATATAATTGCTAATTTAATCCTTCTTTGTACCTGATCTCTTTAGGAACATGAGACCAAGTATGATCATCGAAGGTAATGACAATATAACCTTCACAAATATGCACGAGTGCACACACTGGAATTCATTCAATTGTAGAGGCATGCAACAAGTTTCAACAATGTTCATTTTAGTACTACCAAGTAATGGGGGCCTGGGCCGGAGGAGGGCCTGGGTGGGGGCGGGCTTGGGCTGGGGACTGGCTGGAGGGGGGCCTGGCCTGGGGGTGGGGTTTGGGCCGGAGGCGCCTGGGCTGGAGGCGCCTGGCCTGGGTTGGGGGCGGGGTTTGGGCTGGGGGACCGGGCGGGGGGTGCCTGGGCCGGGGCGCCTGGCTGGGGGCGCCTGGGCCGGGGGGCCTGGGCTGAGGCGCTGGCTGAGGCGAGGGCTGGAGGGGCGCCTAGGGGCGGACGGGGCTGGGGGCTCTGGCCGAGGGGGCCTGGGCCGGGGGGGGCTGGGCCGGAGGCGCCTGGGCTGGGCGAGGATCGGGCCGGGGCGCCGGGCTGGGGGCACTGGGCCGGAGGCACTGGGCTGGGGCGCCTGGACTGGGGGCGCCAGGGCTGAGGGGTGCCTGCTGGCTGGGGCAGGGACCGGGGTGGGGGTAGGGACTGGGACCGAGGCGCCTGGGGGGGGTGGGGACTGGCCGAGGGGGCCTGGGCCCGTGGGGGGCCTGGTGGGGGGGGGCCTGTGGCCAAGGTAGAGTAGAAGACACCATATGGCATTAACTTTCCAAATTGTAGCATCTTTTTTCAAATGCCAAATTCAATAACATACACCAAAAATGCATTTATCCTTATGCACCAAATACGCTTTGGATATTTTGTAGCTAGTGAGTTAGATGAAACATGACTTCAATGATGCACTAGATAAAAGTTGTATGTCAAACTTGTAAAATAGAGAGCATGGCTTACATGTATTGGTATGTAGATAGTTGGATAAAGCATGAGTCTTCATTGCCTACATTTAAACCCGAAGAGAAAAAAAACTTACTATCACAATCATATAATGTTTTTGATTAAAATAAATTTGCAACTAGTAGAGATTTCACATACCCCTTTAAAATTTTATTAGCAGGCCATGTCACATTACTTTAAATTGCTTCTTCAATGGTACTCATCTCACTCGTTGGCCTCCACAAGAAAGCGTCCGGGTGTTTTGCTACATCCACCCACACTCTCATTGCATTTGGTCCAAGAGGTACATGGTGAACGAGGTCTTTCGAGTCGCTTGGCATCAAACGCCCTTCAGCAACAACTTCTCCAGTTCCAACCCAGTCTAATAGCTTACACTTGTTGGTAAGTTTGGGTAAATTAGTACTCACACTCTGCCAATAATACAATGAACATAAGCAATTACAAATAAACAAGCTTTAGTATATGGAAAACTTCATTTCATCCCATTTAAAAACTTGAATACTTAGTAATTGACTTTGATTGCTTACCACTGGTGAATGCACGTTTGCAGTAGATTGATCTGTTGGAAATGTGTCCATAAAGTGGGATGTAATTTGTTATTTGTGAAATGACAAATGTCAGACATTATTATTTTTTGTTGATTTTATAAAATAAAATAAAGTTATGTTTTGACACATACTCAAGAGTGTTAGTGATTGATGACGGGTATTTCTACCAACAAATCAAGTACTTTTAAGCTTGAATATTTGTAAGTTTTCAAACATTTTTGTTAGTTTAATGTCTTTTGTGTGTTTTTTATAGGAATTATAAATAAATGTCAACTTGGATGATTTTGCATGAAGAAAAGAAGAATATTTGCCTAACTTGTGAATCAATGAAAAGAGGATGTGAAAGAGGATTTTGTGGCACAAAAGAGGAGGCTTTGGATTGCAAGAAAGCGGGCTGCAGCGTGCCTTCATAGGGCTGCAGCGCGCAAAGAAGAAGAAGAGAGAGAGGGAAGCGCAGCAGTCAGCAACAAGACAACATTATTGCAGCAACAGCCCCTAGCCCCAGAGACATGCGCTGCAGAGCACCAAATGGCGCTGCTGGCGCCCAGCGTGTCCTGCCCCAGAGACACGCGCTGCAGCGCACCAAATGGCGCTGCAGCGCGCCCACTTGATGCCACACGCTGCAGCAAGCACCAAAGGCAGAAGGCGCCCAGATCTGTAGCCCTAGCTCCGAAGTGTTTCATTATAAAAGGAAAAGGTTGCCATTTGAGAGGGGAGCCCGGAGAAGTGAAGAAAACATGAAAAGGAGGCCGAAATCCTTCATCTTGGAGGTCCTTGGAAGCTCTTCAATGGATATTGGGTTTTATCTTCTTTCATCTATTTTTCCATGTTGAGCTAGACATTAAATCTAGGACTTGATGTAGTTTTATTTGAACTATGTTTTGAATATTTTGTTGATTGTTAATTTAATTTCATCTCCAATTCATTTATGTTTCTCTATGCTTAATGCTTGTAATTTATTTTGCCAATGAGTTAGATGAATTTTAGATTGCGAATTTGATACTCGGGAGAGATTGAATTTTATCTAGATTTGAGAAGCATAGTCTAGGTTGTTGTGAGACCGGGAGGAGATCAACGCTTAGATAATCAAATTAGGATTTAGGTTGTTGTGAGGCCGGGAGGCGATTGACATTCCTATTTTCTAATCATAAAGGCGTAAGCTTAATTTGTGTTTAAATGTTCATTTCGAATAGGGATATTGTTTTGGGTATTTAAATACAATTTCTTGTGAGGCACTCGGGAGAGGTTGCAAGATGATATTAGAGCCTTGATTAATGAATTGAATGGAATTGATTGGCGATTACATAATAGGATGAACATAGGAATAATAAAGCGAAATCAAGTCCCTAGACCATTTGTGTATAGATACTTTATTTTCTTATTTTCATATTTATTTTGTTTTATTTTCTTAATTGTCATTTTATTAGGTTGCCTAGATAAAGTTAAGTTACAATAATTGCGGTACTTAATGGCAATTCTAAACCCAATCCCTGTGGAGATGATACTCACTCACCTTATACTCAAAACTTGACACCGTACGCTTGCGAAAATTTATTATATAAAAAATAATTTGCGTATCAAGTTTTTGGCGCCATTGCCGGGGATTGGAATTTGAAATTGTTGTTAATATTGTGAGTACATAACTTGATTTTAATTTAGGCTTTTATTTTTCATCTTTAATCTTTTGTTTTATTTTTGTTTTCTCTTGTTTTACGAGGTACTTGGAGATGGTTGATCGACAAGTCCTCTTAAGATTTGCTCAACGAGACTCCGAGCCATTTTTTAGTGCTTTGGAGAGATATAAGGAACTACTCATTCAGTTTCCCCACCATGGTTTCCCGAGGGAGGTGCAACTGCGAATCTTCCTCGACGGGTTAGATGCCGCAACAAGAATGTGGGTGGAAAGAGGAAATGGTACCACCTCTTTTCACCAACTATCCGCAGATGAAGCTTATTGGTTGTTGGAAGACATGGCCGATGTTAACTATCGGTATTGGAGGTATTCAACAAACCACCACGGTTTTGAGGATAGCTCCAACAATTCGGAACCACGGCTTGACACCCCCCATCACCAAGCGGAGTCTTCTACCTCACTTGAAGACCTTGTCGCCCAATTTTCGGAGGAGACAAAACTCCGTGACAGAGAAGTTAGAGAGGATGGAGGCGCTCGACCAACTTCACGAGGAAATGGAGACAAATCTAGCGGAGTTGTTTAGGTTGATGCTAATTCCAGATGAATCTGCTAACGCCATGAATAGGGAACCACAAGAGGAGGAATGGGAGTTATTTGAAGATAACTCTTTGAGAGAGGAGGAGACTCAACAATTGGTTGGTGAAGAATTTCAAGAAGAAATCAATAAGTCACCGTCACTCGAGATCCCCATTGTCGTGCCACCCCCGGTTGAGAAAGATCACATCTACGAAGACCCAATGTGGCCGGAAATTCCTCCACCATCTCGAGCGTTGTTCTTCCAAGCATACCAAGCTTATGAGCCTGAGCCGAGTCGAGTTGAGCAAATGAACCAAAAACTGCCAAATCTCACCAAGCTTGAGGGTGTAAAGAATCAAGACCCGTACGTTGTGTTGTATGACACATACTATGGGCAAAAGCCACTCTTTGATGAGTTGGTTCGGCATAAGAATAATCGACCCTAAAGACGCAACTTATGGAGGAGAGCCCCGCCCCAACCCGAGTTATGCCATCATGCCCGGTGCATCATCGCCAACCATACGAGGAGGTGAGATTGTCTCGCCTCCCCGGTATGTGTTCTTATTCCCTTGTACTTAATTTTAATGATTGCTTGATTTTGAGTTTGGGGGTGAGACACTTTGTGGTTGATTTTAGTGGATTTTGAGCATTACTTGTGACTTGGTTGTTATGACTTGTCTCCATTGAGTTATGTTCTTTTGGCCATGTTTTTACTTGTTTTTCTTTTAGGTTGTTTGAATAAATTGTGAGTTTTGTTGAGATGAAATGACTAGATAATAATGATGAGTATAGTCACTTGATGCCTTCTTAGGTCTTTTGAAATGTATTTCATTGAGATTTCTATGTGCTTGACTCGCATTGATTGAATTTCACTCTTGACTCTCTACTTTTGAGCACCATGAATCATGATCACTTGATCTTTTGAGCATTTGGAGAACATTTATGTGCATTAGGTAGACTTTGATATCTCATGAACACTAGAACCCATTTGAGTGAAACTTGAGGCGAAATTGTTGGTTTAGTATCATTGGAGAGAAGATTAAGGCATTTTATTTGGATCGATTGGGCCTTTGAAGAACCCTTGAAAAAAAAATTCATCATTTGTTAACCCCCTGAGCATCTTCCTCGGCCATCTCTTGTATATGTGCAAATCCTCGCTGTTCCCTTCTTCTTCTTCTCACAGTTCTTTCGATTTCTGGGTCAAAAGGGAATAATTCACGTTCTTGCATACAAGATGTTCCAAAGACCTGCGTGACAATTCAAAACTCTGATAAAAATGTACTAAGACAATACTTGAATAGTATATTACGTTAGCAATTAGATCCAAATAAAACAATCCCCGGCAACGGCGCCAAAAACTTGTTGCCTACAATTATGTTTATAGAATCTCGCAAGTGCACGAGTCAACAAGTAGTAAAATGATGAGATATCAAGTATCGTCCCACAGGGATTGTGTATTTTTGAGATCAATTTGCTAAGTAAATTCTATCCAAGCAGTTAAAAAGAAAATTAAAATTGATTTTTAAGATGTGAACAACTAATAATAACTTGACTACAAACAATTAAAAATAGAAATAAAACTAATTATTAACAGAATGTGTGATTAAAATTGGCCAAACGCGTTGTACGTGGCTTACAGTTGCTAAACTGTCTCCTATCAATGCTATACGATGCTATAGCAACGGATGATAATGATTACTTCCTGTTAACCGGATCTACTAAACCAGTGATTTTCCAATCCTCTGTCTACTGATTTTAAAGTTAAACCTCACAAATTCCTTTGCAAATCTAGACTCTAAAATCAGAGAATGAAGCCCTAGATCGTTTGGTTATGCAAGACACAATATATTCCTATACCATGTGAATCAAAGATCTAAAACAAGATCTAAGAACTTGCACAATTCAAGTTAGGTCCACTCAACTAAATCTTCCTAGATCTAATCAAGTTATACTCCTCTCTTATGATTTTCCAATCACAGTTAAGGCACGAATTTAGCTTACTTGAATAAACAAGAAACAACCATTAAATCCATTCAACATCAATAAACATTTCAATAGTTAACATCTCAGCAAAGTCAACCAACAAAAATACTCTCATAAAGTTATAAATGGAATCACGTCAGATTTGTGAAGAAGAACATAAATATTCTTAACAAGATACAAACAGAGTATAAAGAGTAAGAGAAAACTAGGTGATGAGGAGAGAATCCGAATCCCCCTTTTCCAAGGCTTCTTCTAGATTCTTTTCTTATCAACAGTAGTCTTTTACGTTCAACACCACACCCTGCTGCGTCTCCTTCTTCTTCTTTCTCCCAAGATCTTTGGAGCTGGTACATGATCGAGAAAATTGGAGGAGGTTTTCCTTTTCAAGTGCAGCCGCCTCTCTCTTACAAAATATGACCAAGGACAATTTTTCTCTTACAGCTGCAGGTATTTATTGTACCCTAATCACACGTGGCAGCCCCAGAGGAAGCCTCCAATCAGCGGTGAATCAAGTACCATTCACGTTTAAATCAAGACAATCTTCCAAATAAAGTGTACAAATTTGTCAAGACATGTGATTCTCGGTCCGGTGGCGTTGGCGCAAACAATGTGCAAGCAATGTACAACAATGTTGACGGCTTTCTTTTAAAATCTCAAAACGACAAGCAGTTGCTTTCCTCCAAAAACGACAATGCTTTTCCAAAAAGCGCAAATAATCACCAAATGCACCCGGATTAGCTCTTTTTAAAGATAAAAACATGAGAGAGAGAGAGTTCAAGGAACCGAATTAACTAAACTAGAAACAAGGCAAAATAAAAGAAAAACCAAAACTAAATACTCTCTAAATAGTAATTTAAACCCCGGGAAATGCTTAATTAACTCTATTTTCATAGAGTTATCACACCCCCAAACTCAAGACTTTGCTTGTCCTCAAGCAAAACAAAAAGAAAAAGACTCAAAAGCAAGTGTGCATTTGTGGATGAATTCTCATGAATAATTCCTCAAGGATTGAATTAGAAACATAGCTCAAAGAAAAACACAATTTTCAATCAACTTTTTTTTTGAACTTCAAAAGATTTTTTTCTTCTCCAATTGGACTTTTCTTGTGTGTGTGAATAGCCAAGTGTTATTTCAACATTGGAAATCCAAATGAGATCATGCAAACATGCTTATAGAATATAGAATTTAGAATTTAAGCACATGCAAGCAAACTCCATAAGCTTACTTTTCAAAACCATCTCCACTAATGTAGACTAACACTTAATCAAGGATAAATAGGACTTTTAAAGCTTGTAACGATAGGCTAGGGATTAAGCTAGGATAAAGGTGATTTTATGGCTCAAATCACACCCTAAACACATTAGTTACTCTAAGACCATACAAGAGCTCATATAACTCTTCAATGTACACCCCCAAACTCGATTTCCACTCTCTTTTGTCAACCACTTATTGAAGAAACAAAAAAAATCATCATTATTATTTTTTTTTTTTTTTTTTTTTGTTTTTTTTTTTTTTTTTTTGTTTTTTTTTTTTTTTTTTTTTTTTTTTTTAGTTTACAGAATTGCACATGTTTTCACTCCCACTGCATCATCTCACACCAACTCATATATGGCAACAACACTCACAACACCACCCTTTCTTCCTTATCCCACATGGCTCAATATGTCATCAAATAACTAATATGCCTTCGGGTGAAGGGTAGAAAGTTGGAAACTTATTTAAAAGGCTAGGCTAAAGATGTGGGTAACAAAGAAAATGATATATATAAGCTCAAAAAGGGTGACTAAGGATATCACATGTACAAGGTTGGCTTAAAAAGGCTCAATCGGTCCAAAGATGGCCTAAATCATGTCCTTAATCAAGTGCTTGCCTAGGATTTCGCCTCGACAATTCATCAAGTAAGTTCTAGAGTTTGCAAAGTCTAATGATATGATATATATACAATCTTTTTGCACCACATTCACATAATCTTTCTCTAGAGATCCAATGCATCCATAACACAAGGCTAAGTGCTCAAAGTTAAGAAAAAAAATCACAATCTTTGAACAAAACAATCAAGTGAACTCCAAAACAAAAAGCTGAGAAAAGAATATTTTTTCTAAAAAACTATGCTCAATCCAATAATTATCATCATAGGTCCAAGAGAATTCACCACAAAACACACCAAACAACAAGGAAAACGCAAGACACAAGACACTTACTCCCCCCCAAACTTAAAGGGCAGCAGTGTCCTCACTGCACAAAAATGAAAATTGAATCATTCTAAACATAAAACAAAGAAATAAAGTATATAGTAAAAGAAAACTCCCTTGTCGTGCATCATGAATGCCACTTTCAATTCATCGGGTTTCGCATGGAATGCTGCCTAGGTGGTGAATCTTCAACCACAGCTTTGCCCTTCTTCTTGCCACGCGACGAGGATGGCTCGGGGACATCTACAACAACAGCGGCTGGTGGTTCGTCCTGCGGGACACCAGCAGTGGTGTCCTCATCAACAACTTGCTCTGATGCCTCGGCATTGATATCAAAATCGGGAGACTGCAGAATCAGCGCCTCTGGGAAAACAGGGAAGGTGGCCATTGGCTTAGAAAAGTTTCGTTGAAGAGATCTCTTCAATGCCCTGTCCCTGTCACGAGAATACACCCAGAACTGGTGTAACTGCTCTTGCTGCTTCTGCAGCAACTCGAACATTTCATATTGTTGCACTTCAAACAGGCTCATCCGTTGCTCAAGCCATGCCTGGCTTTGAGATGGAGCCGCAGATGGTGCAGCGTTCTCGGAGGGTCCGGCTGGCTCTTCCTCATTTTCCTCTCCTTCGCCAGCATTCTCACCTTGAGCCATCTTGTCTGCTCGCCCGGACGCTATCCGCGTTATAGCTACCAAATCCATTGGTCCGGTGTTCCTCAGACGCGGCTCATTCTCGTCCCAAGGCACATTTGCCTGAATACACATCTCGGAAATAAGGGAGGGGAAATACAAACCTCCTTTATCTTTTTTCGCACATGCCCGTATCTGATCAATGATCAACCGTCCAACATTGATCGGCTTCCCCACAATAAGGGCATAAAGCAAAATGGCTCTGTTCCGGGATATTGTCTTCCCGTGAGTTGAAAGCAAGATCCGGGACGCCAAGAAATGGTACCAGACCTTGGCAACAGGCTGAAGCTCATGCCTGTTGCATGTGTAAGCGCCGGTGGTGGACAAAGTCCACTGTGCTCCAGGGACGACAATTATGCGCAAAACGTCATCCAGCTGATCCTCCGTTATATCAGTCAATAGGTCCACGAATTCATCCTCTTGTTGATGAATACCTAACACAGAATTTATGTGAATTGTAGTGAAGGGAATGCGTACCTGGTGGACAACAACCGAGGCTTGCCTCTGGGTTTTTAAATTTGCATAAAATTCCTTGACCAGGGGAATCACCGGATCAATGGGGTGTTGACAAAACGCCTGCCACTGCCGTGGGATAATGACGTCCGAAATGTATGCCGGCTGCCCCAATGTGAGACTATCGTGAAGGAGGAAGCCTTTCTCCTTCACTAGATTCCGGGCGGAGATGTTCCCGGTGTACCTATTTTTAGCATCATCGTCAACGAACTTCGGGATCTCCGGGGTACTCCGGGTGGAGGGAGATGGATCACTGGCGGCTTGATTTCTATTCACGGTGGAATCAATATTTTTGGAGGAAAAAGGCCGCCGGGCTATGCTCTTCTTTCCCATTGGTTGACGGGAGTAAGGGTGCTTGGTGACGGGAGTAAGGGTGTTTGGGTAATCCGCGGAGAAACAGGGAATACGGACGTGGCGGTTCTAGGGCGTAAAGAGATTTGGGGAATTTTTTTCTTTTGGGGAAAATCTCCTAGGCAGAAAGATTTGGGGCGGGGGGGGCTGTTTTGAGGAAGGGAAATTGGAAATAGAATGCAGATTTATGTTTTTTTTTTTTTTTTTTTTTTGCCAAAACGTCATTGTTTCACTAATTTGTCATCTGCTCAAGATATTACCAAAATGCCACCGCATTAGTGACCCATATTCTGCTTTCCCCTTTCATCAAAACGACGCCGTCCCATTTAAATCCTTCAGCACCCCAATCAGCTTCTCGCGAGGGGGAAACAATGCTATACGATGTTGTGCGATGCTGCAGCAAAATTTTGTTCCCATTCTCCTCAGCCATGTAACTCCCGATGAATCACCCACCACCTGTGATAAGAACTGTCCTGCCCCTTACTCAAACAAGTCAGTAATTTACTTACTAAAAATAAAATGGAAAATGAAATGGAAGAAGAATACTGCAACTAAAAAGGAAACATCAAAATGAAAGGAAATAAAGAGAAACAGAAACTTTGGGTTGCCTCCCAATAACGCTTGTTTTAACGTCTTCTAACGTCTACCCTTTTTTCAGTTATCGCTCAATGTGACAGAGGTCTTGGAACGTTCCATAGCTCCTCCCCAATAATGTTTGATTCTCTGTCCATTCACCAAGAACTTCCTCCCTAATGTCTCTTCTTGTAACTCCACCGCTCCATGTGGAAAAACAGTAGCAACTGTGAAAGGCCCCAACCATCTTGACTTGAGTTTGCCTGGGAACAATTTCAGCCTTGAATTGTATAACAGCACCTGTTGTCCTGGCTCAAATACTCTTGGTTTTATTCTCATGTCATGCCATCTTTTAGTCTTCTCCTTGTACAGCTTTGCATTCTCATATGAGAACATCCGCATCTCTTCTAGCTCATCTAGCTGCAGCAACCTTGCTTGACCGGAGGCTTGTAGATCCATGTTGAGCTTCCTCGTCGCCCAAAACGCCTTGTGTTCAAGTTCTAGCGGCAAATGACACGGCTTACCAAAGACGAGACGGTAAGGAGACATTCCCAAAGGCGTTTTGAATGCTGTCCTATAAGCCCAGAGAGAGTCATCTAGTCGCAATGACCAATCCTTTCGGTTTGGATTCACGACCTTTTCCAAATTGCCCTTGATTTCTCTGTTTGAAATCTCCGCTTGACCACTTGTTTGAGAATGGTAGGCTGTGGCGATCTTATGTTTGACTCCATATTTAGCAAGCACTCCCTCAAACTGCTTGCTTCCGAAATGAGTTCCCTCGTCACTGATTATGGCTCGTGGAGTTCCAAAGCGAGTGAAAATGTTCTTATACAAGAACTTGATCACTACCTTGGAGTCATTTGTGGGGAATGCCGATGCCTCAACCCATTTTGACACATAATCCACTGCTACCAATATGTAAAGATTTCCAAATGAAGGAGGGAAAGGTCCCATGAAATCAATTCCCCACACATCAAACAATTCAACCTCCAAAATATTTGTCAACGGCATTTCATGACGCTGTGAAATATTGCCTACACGCTAACACCTATCACATGTCTTAACAAATTCATAAGCATCTTTAAAAAGTGTAGGCCAAAAATACCCGGATTGCAGTACCTTGGCATGATTCTTGATCCCCAAAGTGGCCTCCATATGGTGAAGCGTGGCAATGATGTAGAATGCTCGAGACTTCCTCTTGGGGCACACACACGCCTCCAAATTTGGTCTGCGCTCCCTGCTTGTAGAGAAAGGGTTCATCCCAATAGTAAGACCGCATTTCATGCAGAAATCGCTTCATTTGTTGTCTATTCAAACCGGAGGTGCCTGGCCACTTGCTAGATAATTTGCCAAATCTGCATACCATGGCAAGGAAACTTGTTCCACTACGAGAAGCTGCTCATCAGGGAATCTCTCTTGAATGGGAATGTGCGACTCAGCCCCCTTTTCTTGCTCAATTCTGGAAAGGTGGTCTGCCACCTGATTTTCTGTTCCCTTCTTATCCTTAATCTCAAGATCAAATTCTTGAAGCAATAAGATCCACCGAATTAGTCTCGGCTTGGCATCTTTCTTTGAAATGAGATATTTAATGGCTGAATGGTCTGTAAAAACCGTCACCTTTGTTCCCACGAGATATGATCAAAATTTATCAAAGGCAAATACCACAGCCAACAGTTCTTTCTCGGTGGTGGTATAGTTCAGTTGGGCCTCCGTGAGTGTTCTACTAGCATAGTAGATATGGTGAATCAGCTTTCCTCTCCGCTGGCCAAGAACTGCGCCTACTGGATGGTCACTGGCGTCGCACATAAGCTCAAATGGCAGTGTCCAATCTGGTGCAATGATGACAGGAGTTGTGACAAGAGCTTTCTTCAGTTCAAAGAACGCCCATCGACAATCCTCATTGAAGTCGAATGACCTATTCTGCTCCAAAAGAGAACATAATGGCTTGGACACTTTAGAGAAATCCTTGATAAATCGTCTATAGAAACCAGCATGTCCCAAGAAACTCCAAATTCCCTTGACAGAGCTAGGAGGAGGTAGTTTCTCAATGATCTCTATCTTTGCTCTGTCCACTTCAATGCCTTTTTGTGAAACTTTGTGGCCCAAAACGATCCCTTCAGAACCATAAAATGGCACTTTTCCAGTTTAGAACCAAGTTTGTTTCCTCACACCTTTGAAGCACCTTAGCTAAATTTTTCAAGCAATCACCAAAAGAGTCACCAAAAATTGAGAAGTCATCCATGAATACCTCCAAAGTCTTTTCCACCATGTCGTTGAAGATTGCCATCATACATCTTTGGAATGTCATGCTGGAGCATTGCACAAACCAAATGGCATTCTTCTAAAAGCGAAAGTTCCATAAGGACAAGTGAAGGTTGTTTTACCTTGATCCTCTGGTGCTATAGCAATCTGGTTATAGCC
The DNA here is from genome assembly GCA_012066045.3 of Morus alba. Classification (NCBI taxonomy): domain Eukaryota; kingdom Viridiplantae; phylum Streptophyta; class Magnoliopsida; order Rosales; family Moraceae; genus Morus; species Morus alba. Next base: position 33,835,574 of record CP050224.2, read on the forward strand.
TGAGTATCCGTCCAAGAAACAATAAAACTCCTTCCCAGCAAGCCTATCCAGCATTTGATCAATAAATGGCAGCGGGAAATGATCCTTTCTAGTGGCGACATTTAACTTTCTATAGTCTACACATACCCTCCATCCAGTCACCGTTCTAGTGGGTATCAATTCATTGTTGTCATTGGCCACCACTTTGTCACTCCTCCTTTCTTGGGCACACATTGAACAGACCGACCCACGAGCTATCCGAAATTGGGTATATTATTCCGCATCCAGCCACTTAATGATCTCCTTCTTCACTACATCCTTCATGATGGGATTCAATCTCCATTCTTTGCTCAACCGAATTGTCTGCAGCAATCTTCTAATGTGATTTTGTGCATGTATAGAGAAGGGCTGATTCCTTTTATATCGCCTATGGACCACCCCATCGCCCTTTTGTGCTTTTTGAGCACCTCCAAAGCAATCTATTCTTCTGTTCCTCATCCAATGTGGATGATATGATTCTTGGCAAGGTGCATCCTTCACCCAAGTAAGCATATTTCAAGTGACTTGGTAACGGCTTCAATTCCAGCACCGGTGGTTCTTCAATTGATGGTCTAGGTGGCTTCAAACTCCTCTCAGATAACTCCAATGACTCGAATGGTCTTCTTTGACAAACAACAACTTGGTTGGTTTCGCCTTCTAGTGCTTGAGACTCATCATAAACCTGTTCACCCTCCAATTTTGCCTTTGTAATATCCTCCTCTTCTATTTCCTCATATGCATCCTTAGTCAGCCCTGCCAACACAAGGTCATCTAACACTCCCACAGCCGAGCATTCTTCAATCTCATCTGGGAAGCACATAGCGTTGAGGACATCAAATGTGACCTGCTCATCATCAACTCGCATAGTGAGTTTACCTTTTTGCACGTCGATCAGTGTCTTCCCCGTAGCTAGAAACGGTCTACCCAAAATGATAGGCACCTCCTTGTCTGCTTCATAGTCCAAGACAACAAAATCCACTGGAAAAATGAATTTATCGAGTTTTCCTAAGTTGACTAGCTAGCCTAGGATTTCGCCTCGAGTTTTCCTAAGTTGAGTTCTAGAATCCTTAATGTACTATGAACTTAATTAATTGAATAATTTTCCTCTAGGTCCCTAAATGGTTAGCGATAAGGTCTTTTCTTACGAGAACTAGAGTGTTTCATGCTCACCAATTGTCAAGCACACAGAATTCACAAACGACACATTGCACAAAAACTCAGAAAAATCAAGAGATAATGTCATCATTGGTTCATTGATCACTAGGAGTAGAAAAACAACTCACTAAAAAAAACACAAAAAACTAACAACACAAACTAAATAACAAGTGTTGATGTAGTCCAATAGTTCCCCCCACACTTACATATTACATTGTCCTCAATGTTAATGAAATAGAAACAGAACAATGAAAATGTAATTGAAGAATACCGGGAGGCGAGATATGACTCTCGCCTCCTAAGGGTGGTCGTCATCCATGTCGTGTGGAGGTGGCGGTGGCTGGAAAGTGGCCTGCTTTGCGGATTCTTTGGATCGCGGTTGCTGCCGGAAGTTCGGCCAATAAGTACTCCGGATGTGCGCAGGGAAAAGGAGGACATGGGGATAGCTGCCGACGCCGAGACCCGCATCAATGCGAGTCGGGGGGTGCTTGCTCCAATGATGCCAAGCAAGCGGTGTGGTGCTCCGCCAACTCAATGATCAGCCCTGGTCAAGGCGGACTTACTGGAGATCGACAACCGCTCCTCATGCCGATCAACCCGGCTAGGTAAGACCTCGCGAGACGCAGGGGCTGTCCGCTCCGCTTTGGTGTGGAGGCTGCGATGGTCCCGCACCTCCCTCGTGCTCGAGCACGCCCGGCCGAGAGCTATCCGCATGATCTTGTTGAGATCAAAAGCCGAATGGGCTTCTCAAGGTGAGCATCCGGCAAGGGCACTCCAACGTTCGAAAAAACTACGTCAAGAACAGCGGGAATGGGAGGCTTATGTTTTTTTTGCAGGGCATTGTGAATACCGGCTGTTGATGATAGCCCCACATTCAAGGGCTCTCCCCTCTCGATTGCCAGTAAGATCAAAGCCCTATCTTTTGTAACCTCCGATATGTGGGTCGAAGGAATAAGCCTTGAGCATACAAAATGGAACCACACCTTGGTGTAGTTCGCCAAATATCGAGCCTCAAAGGCGGATTCAGTGTTTTGCTTTATTGTCCACCTCGCAGGCCCGTCGCAAAGGGCTTCCAAGATTTCCTGTGGATCTCGGTCTAGCAAGTCTTGTTGCTGATCAGAATTGAGGGTGGGGATGCCAAAGTGATTGTTAATCGTCTCGGCATCAAATTTGATCACACGCCCCCTCACCTTGGTCTTGTTCCTGGTACACTTTTTCGCGTTTGCGAAAAATTCGCGAACGAGAGTAGTGGACCCAGCTGCGGAGCTCAGAACAAAATTTTTCCCAGCCCCTGTCCCTAATAACATTCATGATGCCCGCGGTAATTCGCCATTTCTTATGTCGAAACCCCTTTCTCGAATGCAGCACGTGTCTCATTGTGTTGTTCATATTGTTCCGCTGGCGTCCTTTGACACGAAAACGAACAATATCATACTCGGGAGGAGGCCTTTGCTGGGTTAGGGATTCTAAAGTGGCAGGGGCGGGTGGGCGGTTGCTAGAGCTTGCCCCAAACTTCATCCGGTTGGCAATTGTCTTCCGCGGCATTTTTCGCTTTTTTTTTTTTTTTTTTTTAACCGCAGCCCAAAGTCCAATAAACAAATGCCCCTCAAGTTTCACTCGAAAATCCGATTCTTCCCTCTCTGTTTTTTTTTTTTCCTATGAACGCCCAATCTCCAAAAATAAATTCGCAGAGTTTCCCTAAAAATCTAGTGTTTTCCATGCTCAAAATTGTAAGTTCACAAGTGCTCGAACTCCTAGAGAATTCGAGGCCTTAGACAAATCCAAATTTGAGGAAAAAGGCAGAAGAAACACTTACTTGATGCCGTGAAGAAGTGAGAGAAATTCGTATTTAAAAGCATCAAGATCTCCACTAGATTACCGCCAAAGTGAGAGTATTAGGTGATTGAAGTTGAAGAGTGAAATTTTGGGAGAATTTTCAGAGAATTTCAGAGTGTTTTCTACCGAGAAAAAGGTCGGGTTTGTTGAAATTTTTCAGAAGAGGCGGAATGGGGGCTAGGGTTTCCTTTGAAAAATTCCTAAATTGGCTACAAGACGGACACGCTACCGCAAAGACATTATTCTTCGCGCTCCAGCGTCCAAAAGTCCATCTCCTAGCGAATGCGCCGCTTAGGCTTTGGCACTTTTCACGCCGCAACGCGCGTCTTGAAAATGCGAGATACGCCGCGCAGCGCATGAATGCCCCGCGTTTTTCTATCTCGATTTTTTTTCACCGATGCGCGCTTAAGCGCTTATTTTTCTTCATTTGCATGCGGCGTCTTGAAATGAGAGATGCGCTGCGGTGCATGAATGTGTTGCTGCAACCTGCATCTTTTCATTCTCGGTTTTTTTTTTTTTATGATGCGCGCTTAGGCGCACTAATTTTTCACGCTGCAGCCTGCGTCCTTTTCTTCCTCGGGTTTTCATCTTAACATAGGTCCGATTCAACACTTTCCCCGGAAATCTGCCTCTCGAAATTTTCTAACCTCCAATGACCGGCAATCAACCACACATATTTTTTAACAACACTTGCTATCAAATTGTACTAGAAAAAAAAACTAATAACACCCAAACATCTACAAAATAACTCAATGTTAAACAAGTCAAATAAAATTAAACTAAAATAAAAAACAAGTAAAGGGATAGAAACTTGGGTTGCCTCCCAAGAAGCGCTTGATTTAACGTCCCTAGCTGGACATGAACACAACTTCACCGCTTTGATTCTTCAAGTTGAATGTTGGCAATGTTCAATTTCTTCTCCAGTAGTGTTTTAATCGTTGCCCATTAACTCAAAAAAGGTGCGACCATCATTTCCTTTGAGTCAACAGCCCCAAATGGAGACACTTTCTTGACATTAAACGATCCCGACCACCTGGACTTCAACTTCCGGGAAAGAGCTTTAAGCGAGAGTTGAAAAGGAGCACTTGTTGACTGGAGCGAAATCTCGCCTCAAGATCATTGGTCGTGCCTCTTCTTGGTCCTCTCCTTGTAAAGATGAGAGCTTTCATATGCATCATCTTTGGAACTCTTCCAACTCATTCAATTGGAGTAATCATCGCCACCGCTTCCTTCAAATCAAAATTGAGCTTTTTGATGGCCCAAAATGCCCGGTGTTCCAATTCCACGGGTAAATGGCATGGTTTCCCAAAAACAAGCCTATACGGAGACATGCCGATCGGTGTTTTGAATGCCGTCCGATAGGCCCATAGTGCGTCATCCGGCTTTGTTGACCAATCTTTCCTGTTCAAGTTGACGGTCTTCCAATATTTGCTTGATCTCCCGGTTTGAAGCCTACGCTTGCCCATTTGTTTGGGGATGGTATGCGGTGCTACCTTGTGCCTCACTCCAAATTTAGATAGCAACATCTCCAATGCCTTGTTGTAGAAATGGGTGCCCTCATCACTAATTAAGGCCCTTGGAGTACCGAATCTCACAAAAATATTCTTGTGGAGGAACTTGGCCACCACCTTTGCATCATTTGTCGAGGTAGCAACGGCCTCAACCCACTTGGTGACATAATCCATCATGAGCAAAATATATTCCTGTCCACAAGATGGTGGGAACGGGCCCATGAAGTCGATGCCCCATATGTCGAAGAGCTCAACCTCCAAAATGTTTGTAAGAGGTAGCTCATGCCGCTTGGATATATTCCCCGTTCTTTGACATCAGTCACATGTCTTGACAAAGGTATAGCTGTCACGGAAAAGAGTGGGCCAATAGAAACCAGATTGAAGGACCTTAGCAGCGGTCCTTGTGGGTCCAAAATGTCCACCATAAGCGGAAGCATGGCAATGGTGAAGGATATTGGGGATTTCTTCTTCTGCAATACATCTTCTAATCACTTGATCTGCACCTTTCTTGAAAAGAAATGGTTCATCCCAAATATACCACTTCACGTCCTTGAGGAGCTTCTTTTTCATGTGGGAGTCAAGTCGAGGTAAAACTCCACATGCGGATAGTTCACCAAATCTGCATGCCAAGGGAGATTCGCCAGATAATCGAGTATATGCTCATCGGGAACTCTTCTTGGATGCAAGCCTCATCCACTATCTCATTGAGCTCAAGTCTAGATAAATGATCGGCCACAACATTCTCACTCCCCTTTTTATCTCAAATTTCCACATCAAACTCTTGCAGCAAAAGTATCCATCAAATCAATCTCGGCTTTGCCTCCTTCTTGGCAAACAAATGTCCGATGGTGGCGTGATCTATGTGAACGATGACCTTGGAACCGATGATGTAGGAACGAAACTTATCGCAGCAAAAACCATAGCAAGCATCTCCTTTTTCGTAGTGGTGTAATTCTCGAGCCTCATTAAGGGTCGCTTGCATAATAGATCGCCCGAAAGTCTTGTCTCTTCTTTGGCCTAGCACGGCACCAACAAAGAAAATCACCGCATCACACATCACCTCAAATGGCTCATTCCAATTGGGAGCCACAATGATTGAGCTGAAATTAACCTTTCCTTTATCATATCAAAGGCTTTCAAACAGAGTCATCGAAATCAAAAGTAGCACCTTTCTCAAGAAGGTTGCACAAAGGCTTGACAACCTTAGAGAAGTCCTTAATAAATCTCCGGTAGAATCCTGCATGACCCAAAAACTTGAATGCCTCGACGTTTACCGGTGGTGGAAGCCTCTCAATAGTGTCAATTTTCGCCTCGGTCCACCTCGATACCCTTCAATGATACTCGATGGCCTAAGACAATCCCTTCTTTCACCATGAAATGGCATTTCTCCCAATTGAGTACAAGATTCTTCTCTTCACAGTATTTGTAGGACAAGTGATAAATTGTGGAGGCAATGATCAAATGACAACCCAAAAACTGAAAAAATCGTCCATGAACACCTCCATTATCTCTTCCACCATGTCGGAGAAAATGGCCATCATACACCTTTGAAATGTAGCAGGGCATTGCATAAACCAAAGGGCATCCGACGGAATGCAAATGTACCATAAGGGCAGGTAAATGTAGTCTTTTCTTGATCCTCTGGGGCTATAGCAATTTAATTATAGCCCGAATAGCCATCAAGAAAATAGTAATACTCAAAACCTGCTAGTCGGTCCAACATTTGGTCGAAGAATAGAAGCGAAAAGTGGTCCTTTTCGGTGGCTTTATTAAGTTTCCTGTAGTCGATGCAAACTCTCCACCCCTGTGACCGTTCTTGTAGGAAGCAATTCATTTTTGTCGTTTCTCACCACCGTCATACCACCCTTTTTGGCACAACTTGGACCGGCTGACCCAAGAGCTATACGAAATGGCATAAATGATTCACGCATTCAACAATTTTAGCACTTCCGGTTCTTACCACTTCTTTCATCATTTGGATTCAATCTTCTCTCGGTGCTCAACCGATGGCTTGTAAGCCTCCTCCATAAGAATATTATGCATGTAAACGGTGGGGCTAATGCCCTTTATGTCCGAAATTGACCAAGCAATAGCAGCCTTATGCTTTTTCGTAAGCGAGGAGCAACTTTTCTTCTTCTTCTTTACTCAAAAATCTTTGAAATGATTACCGGATTAGTGGACTCTTCACCTAAAAAAAAGGCGAACGGAGGTGATCGGGTAGTTGTTTCAAGGCTAATCCTCCTTGCGGTGGACTAGTAGGATTAGGTGCCCCCTTAGGTTCCTCATAGATGTCCATGTGAGTCTCACTCTGTCGCTTCACCAGGCGGTGCTTCTAGGGCTAGAACACAATCTAGCACCTCTTCACTTTTAGGACAAGTATTCATCATTCCGGTTTTCCATGGCCAAGGAGTTGGTGAGACTATGTTCTAATGAGTCATCACTTAAGAGCTCTGAGTGAACTCCTTAGTGCACAATTCCACTACTTCCACTTGGTTGCATGATGAGCCTTCACTCGGAAACTTCAATGAGTCAAAGATGTTGAAGTTGACTTCTTCCTCATTGACCCTCAAAGTCAAATTCCGCTATGCACATCAATTAAGGCCCTTCCGGTAGCTAGAAAGGGTCTCCCAAGAATGATGGGAATTTCCCGATCCTCCTCCATATCTAACACAACAAAATCAATCGGGAAAATGAACTTGTCAACTTTTACCAAAACATCCTCAATGATTCCCCTTGGATAGGTAAGGGACCTATCCGCCATTTGTAGTGAGATGGTGGTGGGGGTAACCTCTCCAAGCCCAAGTTTCAGAATACCGACAAAGGCATGAGGTTTATGCTTGCCCCTAGGTCGCAAAGAGCTCTCTCAAAAGTTGACCCACCAATTGTACATGGAATGGTGAAACTACCGGGGTCTTTGAGCTTTTGTGGTAGCTTCTGTTGGAGGATTGCGCTACAGTCCTCTGTGAGTTTGACTGTCTCATAGTCCTCCAATCTCCTCTTCCTTGACATTATATCCTTCATGAATTTTGCGTAGTTCGGCATTTGCTCAAGGGCGTCCGCAAAAGGTATATTAATATGGATCTTTTTGAAGTTGTCCAAAAACTTTGAAAATTGATCATCTATCTTCTTCTTTTTGGAGTCTTTGGGGAATGGGAGCTTTGGTTGAATGATAGGAGGGTTGTCCGGAAAAGAAATTGACCCTGGATTCACCTTGGGTGCTTCCTCCTTTTCTCCTCATCACTAGTCTTCTTCACAAGCTCTTCCACCGTGTGGTGTTCTCTTCATCAACATTCTCATTTTGAGGATTGGGGCTTTCCACTTCCTTCCACTTCTCAAAGTGATGGCTTTACATTGATCCTTTGGGTTCTTTTCGGTATCACTTGGGAAGTTCCCGATGATTGCCCTTTATAGAATTTTTGCGGTGGGAGATCTGCATCTCCATAGACTTCATAAAAGCATTCATGTTGGTGCAATGCATCTTAATACTATCAAGTCTAGACTCGTCCTTGTTAAACCGCCCTCGAGTTTCTACAATGAGCGTGCTCAATAAGTCTTCTATCGACGGCTTGCTCGAGATCATGGCTGGCTAAACCACGGAGGAGGTTGCAATACGTTCTTGTTGTTGCCATAAGAAAAGTTTTCATGGTTTCAAGCCCCTGGGTGGTAGTGAGTTGGCAGGTTGCTCAACATGTTATTGCTTGATAGTTGAAATTTCTGTTGTTCACATATTGCACCTGTTCAAGTATCAACGCTTTCATCCCCATAGGACGTACTGTGACCACATTTCTTTGCCTTACTAGATGATGCTTCCTCGTGGTCAGCTCGGATATCTTGTTGGTTAGAGCCGATACTTGTCTTTGAAAAGGGCTACCAACGGGTCAACCTCATGCATACTGCGACTCTCTTCACACTTGACCGCTCACTCGGCCATTGGGCATTGTTGGAGGCCATCTCCTCCGGTAATAATTCGGCCTCCTCGTAGGTCTTGGACAACATCGTCCCCCACCTGCCGCATCAACAATCGTCCTGGTTTGTCCATTCGAGACCATTATAGAAGATCTAGATTTGGAACGATCCTGGTATCCATCTTTGCGGGCATTTTCTCGATCAACTCCTTAAAGCGCTCCCGGGCCTCATAGAGAGGCTCAAAGTCCAAATTGTCTAAAGCGTGCAATCTCGCTCCTCGGATGAGCGGTCTTTGATGGAGGGAAGAACTTGGTAAGAAACTTGCGCACCAAATCTTCCCACGTGTCTATACTACCCGCTTGAACCGATTGGAGCCAACCCCTCACCTTGTCCCTAAGTGAAAAAGGAACAGGCGCATTCGATAATATCTGGTCCACACCATTCATCTTGATGGTGTCACGGATCTCTAGGAACATTGCTAGATGCACATTGGGGTCTTCACAAGGCAACCCCCATATTGGTTCTCTTGAACCATATTTATTAACGCAGGCTTGGTTCAAAATTGTTCGCATTAATCGTTTGCCACTTTGATACCCGAATAATTCTCATTAACCACATGCCACAAGTAATCTCTCAAAGCTCTTGGTTGGTTGTTGTTATTACCCTCTGCCATTGCTCGGTTTACGTTCAAATGTTCCTTCTTAATCTTGAAATAGTTCTCTCAATTTCAGGGTCCAAAGGGACAATCTCCAAGCTATGGACTCGGCGCATAAACGCAACCAACAAGATAAATGAAACAAATTTAATTAACAAAAATTAAATCAATAAAATACAGAAAAGGTCTAAATTAAAATCGATCTATTTCACAAAGCAATATTAACTTAAATCCTAAGTTGCAAATCCCGCAGCGGTGCCAAAAACTTGATACGCGATAAATTTTTATTGTAAACTTTGCTTAGAATAGCGTATGTGCTCGCAAGTGTCGAATCATGAAGTAATAATGATCGAAGAACGAGTATCGTCCTGGGATTGTTAACTAGGAAAGAGCTAAGTATTGCTATTAATCTAAATCAATTTTATCTAGACAATATAGAATAAAGGGAATTAAAACCAAATTTAATAACGTAACTAATTAAAATATGCAATCAACGGATGCCAAAATGAATTGGATTGAAGGGATCTGTGATAAAATGAGCTAGGGGAATTTGACTTCACCTAATTATGCTATATTTATCTAAATCTGTCACTTATTGATGTGTTACTTCCAATCTTAAATCATGGGTACTAAAATAATCTCACTCCCTTTCCAAGTGCTAAGTGAAATAATATGTTAAATTAATTAAACTAATATCCCTATTAATTTAACCAATTATGCATTCATTAAGTTTTGCCCAAATTCGATCTCCTAAGGTTATACTAGCCTCCCGACTCAATTATCTCCTTAGGTTGCGTCTCTTAATTCTCAACGTATGTAATTAACTCTCCCGAGCCTAATTTCATACATCTAAAGTCTCTAATCTAATGGGTAATTAAATTAGAAATTAAGCACAAGAGATACAAAAGATTTGAGTATAACACATTCAATAAGCAAACAGATTCTTAAAATAAAGCTTTCATTAAATTAGATCAAAACCCCCCTAGCATGAGGAGTTTAGCTATCCATGCTCAAAATCAAATACACAATTACAAAATACCAAAAATCCATAGTTAAAGCAGAAAATTAAATGATAATTCAAAAAATACAAAAGGAAGAAAGTAATGAAAAACTCCTGATGGATAATCTCCTCTGAAGCCTTCAAACTCCTTGAATCCCCTTGAAAATCTCCAGAAAAGTCCTTGGTTCCAGCTGCTTTTTCTTTGGTTCTAGGGTTCTTGCCGTGTCTGCTTTCAATCCTCTCTCCCTCCGTCCTTAATTTATGTTCCCTTTTTCCTTTTATATGATGCACAACTCTCCAAATTCGAGAAAGGCGCACTGTAGCCCATGGGGTGTAGCCAGCGCGTCATGTTAGGAGGTGGGGCTTCCGGTGCACGCCTAAGCGCACGGACGTGCGCTTCAGCGCTCGCAACAACGATTTGGAATGCACGCCTGGCGCGCATTGACGGCGCGCAAGCGCCTCATTGCTTTGGATGTGCGCTGGGCGCGCATTGAACAGCGCAGAATATGCGCGCAGCGTGGTCAGGCAAGACGCGTTGGCGCTGCAGCCTGTAGCTCACTTGCTCCTCGGATTGTTCTCTGGGGGACGCAGGCTGTAGCTTGCTTCTCATCAAGCTGCAGCAAGACAAATTGGAGATTTTCATGGACTTTTTATCTTTTCACTTGATTTTCCACTTTGCAAATCCTACAAAATAGATTAACGCAAACGTAAAACTAGTGACAAATTAATGAAATATGCTCAAAAACATAATAAATGATGGGGATAAATTGATGAAAATCAACTTATCACTTAGTCCATAGATTTCGTTATCAACAAAAGAAGAGTCGTGGAAACCCCGCCGGACAAACTCTTCCCGATATAGTTTAAAATAGATATTCGCAGTCTTAGGATTGATTGGGCAATCGAATCCGATTATGATTTATTAGATCGAACCATATATTTGTTCTCGGGGCATGGGAGTTGGACTCGTGGTTGATCTAGACATGCTCGTAACATGTTGAATAGACCATGTGGTGATTAGGTTAGAGTAAAACCGTTCTGAGAACTCTAAACCTAATTGTCACAACTAAAGTATATTTGTATAATTATCTTAATCCTCAAGTGAATGCATAGCTCAACTTAATATCTCATGATCTTTGATTCACCAATGAGATTAGTTCGCAGTTTTTGAACGACATCTCGGTCATTGGGATCATGACATAATTGAGTTGGAGTTATGTGATTCACAAATATGGAATTCGTAAGAAATAATATCACCTCATGCTTTATTGATGTGGCGTCCCGCGCCTTGGCTAAGCTATACTCTAATCCATTATTTGTTGTTAGACTATTGTCTCTTTAATTTACGTTCATGTGCGGGTAAATTTTTTTTTCCTTACTTTAACCCTCGGGTTCTTAACATGTTATGTTGTTACACTAATAACATATCTTGCTATTACTTTAAGGATTCGGATATCATACTAGTTCCTAAAAACTTGTCTTAACTTATTACAGTCCGTTGTTCTTTACTAAGACAATGGTTGTAATATCTTCTTCTTAGAACTGAACATACATACTAGTATTCTACATTACATTAATCTGCAGCGGAAAATTGTTTTCTCAGCGAGCGTAGTGGAGACCACTCCCGTGCACCCATGACATTTCCGCCACCCTTGCCTCCGCATGTCCATCAAGCAAACCACTATATGACTAGCTGCTTACCTTTGTTACCTGCACACGAGTAAACTGATGAGCTAACGCTCAGCAAGTATAAACATGCATACATCATAAACTAATAGAAATTACATTAAGAGTCATGATGCAAATATGCTCGTGTGAAACATGCTTTAAACTACTTTCTATCTTTCTATTCTTACTTATGTGGGCCTGGGCCCCTGCTTACTGTCTGGTCTAGTCGGAATCTCTACTCTTTGATATTTTTCCTCCCTCGCGGAGGCCGACGACCCGTCGGTCTTTTACTTTCTTGGTCATTTCTTCTTGGCTGGTCTAGTCGGAATCTCTACTCTTTGAGATTTTCCTCCCTTGCGGAGGCCGACGACTGTCGATCTTTTACTTTACTAGTCATTCTTCTTTATGCGGTCTAGTCGGAATCTCTACTGTGAGATTTTCCTCCCTTGCGGAGGCCGACAACCCATCAAGATTAAGCGTGCGTAAGGGTAACCATATGTCGCCCTTTTTCAATCTAGAGCACTAAGCCCTCCAAACACGTATAATCACATGTAATCACATAGACTTAGGAACATAAGTAAATTCATAGTTCTAAGTCTAACTATAGCTTACTCGAGTCCAGAGAAACATATATGTCCATACTTACCGGTAATCCGCTAGGATTCCCGCTCGTTGGAAGTTCTTTCTTGTTGCTTCGGCTCTCGTGCCAAAACCTGTTTCTTGGAAATAGGTATTAACCACCTATTCCAAGCATCAAAATTTCTCATACTTGGATTCCTAAATCCAATTTCAAGTCATTTTCGAACTTAACCCCTCTAGGCTGAATTCTAGCTCAAGAGGAAAATTACACCTATTCGTGTATCTCGGTTTCTGAATCTTAATCTATTCATTTCCGAGCATTAAAAGCATTGTCCATTCTCTAGAATCGGATTACTAACTCATTGCTTACTAACTAGATTTTAGGAAATTTCGTGAGAGTTTCGCTTTAATTTTTCTCGTTTTCCGAGTTTTCAATAACTCGTTCTATTTTCGATTTCGATACCGGAGTCAAGATTAACATTCACGAACACAGATTCCAACATAAATTGAACAAAAACACATTTCCTCCATTTCTAGGGATTTTTGGATTTTTAGTGCAAATCCAAAAAAAAATTGTTCAATCCTTTCAATACTTGCACATTAAACTCCTATCGTAGTCCCCGACAAAACCTCGGTTTCGCTTTTTTTCGATTTCTGGATTTTTTCCGAGATGAGTTACTATTCATAAAAACGAAAAAGCAAGTAGTTTCTCATGAAAAATCTGAAATCTTACCTTGAAAAGTTGAGATTCTCCGCTAGAATGCCTCGGGTTATGTTTCTACCGGATGAACGGAAGAAATTTTGGAAAACGGGTGATTCCTTGATTTTTCCTTGATTTTCTCTCATTTTCTTTCTTTTCTCTCTCTCGGCCACACTTAGAAAAAAAGAAGCAATTTTGGCTTCTAATCTCATCCGTAGGCCATTTTAAGTGTAATATGTATATTATATTAATATTTCTAAAAATATCTCACATTACTTTCTAAAATTAAATTAGAGAAATAACTTTAATTCCCATAATTTAATTCTACTAATTCTAATTAAGTTTAACGCTTAATTTAAGTGGTTCCGTGTTCCCCACATTTTTCTTATTGAGACCAAACTTTCCGTTTTTCAAAACGAGTCTCTTTCAGCACCGATAATTTCACACCCCGATGCGGGTTCTATAACGCTTTTTTGGATTGCCGAGCACCCTGGGTCAAATTTCTCATATTCAACCCACTTCTCTTGGGTATCTCAATAATCAATTTCTTTTTCTGAAATTCTCATTTCAAACAATCGAATTGCCCAAAAGCGCGTACCCTCGCGGTACTTTTTTTCTGGGTTTCCGCTTTAGCCGACTCGGGAAAATTACATTTTAGGAACTTTTGCCATTTTCCTTACTTCTAATATTTCTACTCTTTTTCTAACTGGTCATTTGGTCATTTACCAAATATTTCGGTTTCTCATAACTAAAATATACCAGATTAAAATTTCTAACTTTTAACCGATATTTCACTATTCACAACCGATATTCTGAATTTTCTCTGTAAAATATTTCGTATTATAACTTTACATTTTTCGGGCGATTTTACCCCGTATATAAAGTTTCTAAATAACACTTTCCCTGATTACATCAATATTTCTACTACTTTTACATTCCGGGGAATAATTACGGTCAAATACCGGATCGTCCGAATTTGACTTAATATTTTCCCGGTCATTACAATTGATCGGTGTGTGAATAAATAAACCGGGCCTGGTATTCAATGATGATATTCATTGATTAAGACATCGTGACATATGCGAGACATCTTACGAACATATGTCTTTCTTATTCTGATTATATAAAGGAGTTGAGGAAATAATGGTTGGAATGGTAAAGCGGTAATATTCTGTACCATTCGATCTACGATATTTACGAAGGATAATAATGCATTTTTACTTTGTGGACCGTGTGATAAATTGTATCAACACCATCGGAAAAATAGCGCACAAGATTATTCGCATCGAACTTTTAGTGGAGTAAACGATGTCGGAATTGAATATGTCGATAACTTATCGGGATAAGTTAGTCGAATATTGTAATTCCATAGCTTTGTTCATGTGGGACCATTCGGTCTCAAGGCTAGCTCTAATAAGTGGGAAAATAGAAACTAATATTTTGTTATACAATTATGTTTAAAAATTCATTGTGTTATTTTTCATTTATTTGATAATTGAAAAATAAAAGGAATGAATTTGAATTTTGAAATTAATAGTGATTAATTTAAAATTCAAAATAAAATTTAAACATGATTTTATTTGGCAACTAAAGGAGAGAGAAAGTTGATATTATTTTGGGAAAATTCGGAAATCACTTGCCATAAGGAGATTTCTAATTTTGCTAAAAAGGGAAGTAAAATTTAAATCCCTAGCCATGTGGGGATTTTCGGATTTTAATCCTAGGGTGAAGGGGAAATTCGAAAATCCCATCTAGGGTTTGAGTTTTTGAATTTTCTCCTATATAAGGATATTTATTGAAAACCCTAATGATGAGTTGATTAAGAGAAGAAAATATCACACACTTTTCTCTCCTAGGGTGGCCGGATTTTTGAGACAAAATAGAAGGAAAAATTGTTTCCTTAGGTTTTTGAAAAAGAGCCCACTCTCTCATCCCAAAACACTTAGAGTCATAGTCTTGAATCAACGAGTGGTTTTTGGTGTGATCGCATCGATAGATCAACGATCTTGTTTCACGGCAATTCTCCATCTCGGAACGTGAGATAGTGAGACAAGATCCTTGCGGTCATTTTAATTCAATCGTCACAAAGGTATGTTTGTTATTCTATTCCTTTGTCTATAAACATATATCATGCATGTATCTCTCGTTGTGGTTTACGTTTAATTTAGAATTAAATGGATATAATAAATTTTTTTTGAAATTCCGCCTACAATTTTGTTGTTGTTCAAATGATTTTTCATTATAAATCACAACAAGATCCTACATGATCCTCACTTGATGCCACTTACTTGACTTTTCAACAATAGAGAGATTATCTCCTGCAATTCTTTGACATCCGCATGTTTTGTTGCATTTATCTTGTAAAGCCTGCAAGTTATCATCCTGTTCGACAAAATAGAATGTTTTGTCTTAGTCATCCCAAGGCCCAATGCTCTCATGCGGCCATTCCGTCAAGACCAAAGTAAGAAGCTAGAGCATCATCTAGCAAATCACTACGATCAAGTGGGTATCTCATTTTGTATTTGTTCCAAATTTTCCTATCCCAACAATGAGCAAAAGCATGGAAGCATAAGTACAACAATATAGACATTGATATTCAACATTACGAGAAGTTAAAGTTTTTCTTACAATGACGCGTCACCAAGCTCACGAATTGATGGGTTCACCACTTTTTTTTCTTATGTGCCTTTGTCCAAATTGCTACTCTATTTAATTGAGACTTGCTCGAACTACTTGCATTCTACAAGGAGAAATCTCAGGTTCACAACATTCTTTAAAATTAACAAGTGAAATAAAAAGGATAATTACGAGTGTACCATGTCTTCAATTAAGCGAGCATATCCTTTGCGGCTAGTTGTATGTGGAAGTAGTTTCTTCCTAATGTTTTGATACTTTTGACTCATTTCCTAGTAAAAAAAATTAAAGAAAGCACCATATGCATAAACATGGAGTACATGAAGAGAGATTCCAATAGGTTTTAAACTTATTTATACACGAAAATTTGGACTTGTTTTTTCTCCCTTACAAAAGCTTTCCATTCTACCATCGATTTGATGTTATCGGGCTTCAATTTCAGTCTTTCTTCTTCGTTTTTTGCCTTTCTTAACTTGGTTTACTAATCTTGATTTTGAGGCCCTCCAAATTGCACCCATGTTCCTGAATATTTGATGCTTACGCCATTGTTTATCCACTTTATATCTTGCCTACAATCCAACAAATATCGACTCTTTGCTAAGATATATAACAATTTTTTGTTAGTATAAGATATATAGTATACCCGGATAGCTTTCCAAAGCACTTCTTTCATCCCCTGGTTGTAACTTTCTCCAATCCGGAAGTGTTCTTTGGAACAATCTCCCGTACAAGTGGCCCTAGAAAGGAAGACAAGCTAAGCGATCCCCTACCTATTGGTTGTCCCATTGCGTTGAAACTCACCGAAATTGGACCATTTTGTCATCTAAGGCAATCCCTTTCATCTTTGTCTTCCCTCTCTTTGCATTTGGATTTTTAGACTTTCCTATAGATTATGTTGTTGTCTCCTCATGTTCTAGTGCAAGAGAAGCTTCAACTCCTTGCAGTCTGCAAGACCTCCGAATAGGTGTCTCCTCAGGTTCTAGTTCACCTTCACTGGTATTTGAAGGAGTAGCTTCAACTCCTTGCCTTCTGCGAGACCTCTTAGAAGGTGTAGTGGGTGAGGTTATTGGTGATTGGAATGCTTCATTCCTATCAACCGACTCACCTAGGTGTGTACCTTCACTTGGCAACAACGGAGGAGTAGCTTCAACTCCTTGCCGTCTAAGAGACCTCGTAGAAGGTGCAGTGGGTGAGGTTATTGGTGATTGGAATGCTTCATTCCTATCAACCGACTCACCTAGGTGTGCACCTTCACTTGGCAACAACGGAGGAGTAGCTTCAACTCCTTGTCGCCTAAGAGACCTCCTAGAAGGTGCGGTGTAATGACCGGGAAAATATTAAGTCAAATCCCGGACGGTCAGGTATTTGACCATAGTTATTTTAATGTAAAGTAGTAGAAATATTGATGTAATCAGAAAAGTGTTATGTAGAAACTTTATATACGGGGTAAAATCACCCGAAAAGTGTAAAGTTATAATATGAATATTGTTATAGAGAAAATTCAGTAAATATCGGTTGTGAATAGTGAAATATCGGTTAAAAGTTAGAAATTTTAACAGGTATATTTTAGTTATGAAAAACTGAAATATTTGGTAAATGACCAAATGACCAGTTAGAAAAAGAGTAGAAATATTAGAAGTAAGGAAAATGGCAAAAGTTCCTGAAACAGAATTTTCCCGAGTCAGTTAAAGCGGGAAACAAAAAAAAAAATAAAGTACCGCGAGGGTACGCGTTTTGGGCAATTCTGGATCGTTTAAAATGAAAATTTCAGAAAAAGAAATTGACTATTGAGATACCCAAGAGAAGTGGGTTGAATATGAGAAATTTGACCCAGGGTGCTCGGCAGTCCGTAAAAGCAAAGATAGAACCCTGTGACGGGTGTGAAATTATCGGTGCGAGAAAGAGACTCGTTTTGAAAAACGGAAAGTTTGGTCTCGACAAGAAAAATGTGAGGAACACGGAACCACTTAAATTAAGTGTTAAACTTAATTAGAATTAGTCAAATTAAATTATAGGAATTAAAGTGATTTCTTTAATTTAATTTAGAAAGTAATAAGAGATATTATTATAAATAATATTATAATATTCATTAATACACTTAAAGAGGCCTCACAGAAGGAAATTAGAAACATTATGTTCTATTTTCCTAAGGGTGGCTGAGAGACTAGAGAAAAAGAGAGAGAAAAGAGAGAAAATCAAGGGAAAATCAAGGAATCATCCGTTTTTACCAAATTTCTTCCGCTCATCTGGTGGAAATATAACCCGAGGCATTCTAGCAGAGAATCTCAACTTTTCAAGGTAAGATTTTCGGATTTTTCATGAGAAACCGCTTGTTTTTTTCGTTTTTGTGAATAGTAACTCATCGGGAAAAATCCAGAACTAAAAAAACGAAAACCGAGGTTTTGTCGGGGACTACGATAGGAGTTTAATGTGCAAGTATTGAAAGGATTGAACAATTTTTTTTGGATTTACACTAACAATCCGAAAATCCCTAGAAATGGAGGAAATGTATTTTTGTTCAATTTATGTAGCAATTTGTGTTCGTGGAATGTGAATCGACTACGGTGTACCGAAATCGAAGTAAAACGAGTTATTGAAAACTCGGGAAACGAGGAAAATTAAGGCGAAACTCACGAAATTTCCTAAAATATAGTTAGCAAGCAATGAGTTAGGAATCTGATTCTAGAGAATGGATAACAGTTTTAAACCCGGAAACGAATAGATTAAGATTCAGAAACCGAGATACACGAATATATGTAAATTGCCTCTTGAGCTAGAATTCGCCCTAAGGGGAAAAAGTCCATAAATGAGTTTGAAATTAGATTTAAGAATCTAAGTATGAGGAATTGTGATTGAATAGGGAATTGATACCTATTTCTATGAAACAGTTTTTGGCACGAGAGCCAAGCAACAAGAAAGAACTTCAAAAGCGGAATCCTAGCGGATTAAGCGTAAGTATAGACATATATGTTTGTGCGGACTCGAGCAAGTCTGTAGTTAGACTTAGAACTATGAATTTACTTATGTTCCTAAGTCTATGTGATTACATGTGACTATACGTGTTTGGAGGGCTTAGTGCTCTAGATTGAAAAAGGGCGGCATATGGTTACCCTTATGCATAGTTAATCTTGACGGGTCGCCGGCCTCCATAAAGGGAGGAAAATCTCACAGAGTAGAGATTCCGACTAGACCGCATAAAGAAGAAATGACTAGTAAAGTAAAAAAGACCGACGGGTCGCTGGCCTCCAAGAAGGGAGGGAAATCTCACAAGAGTAGAGATTTCGACTAGACCGCATAAAGAAGTAATGACCAAGAAAGTAAAAGACCTGACGGGTCGTCGGCCTCCGTAAGGGAGGAAAAAATCTCAAATAGTAGAGATTCGACTAGACCAGATAAAGAAGGTGGGTCCAGCCCATAGAAGTAAGAATGTAAAGATAGAAAGTAGTTTAAAGCATGTTTCACACGAGCATATTGGCATCATAACCTTAATGTAATTTCTATTAGTTTATGATGTATGCATGTTTATACTTTCCGAGCGCTAGCTCATCGCTTTACTCGTGTGTAGGTAACAAAGGTAAGCAACTAGTCATATAGTGGTTTGCTTGATGGAAATGCGGAGGCAAGGATGGCGGAAATGTCATGGGTACACGGAGTGGTCTCTACTACGCCGCTTAGAAAACAATTTTCCGCTGCAGATTAATGTAATGTAGAATACTAGTATGTATGATCAGTTCTAAGAAGAAGATATTACATCCATTGTCTTAGTAAAGAACAACGGACTGTAATAAGTTAAGACAAGTTTTCGGGCACTAGTTTGATATCCGAATCCTTAAAGTAATAGCAAGATGTGTTATTAGTGTAACAACATAACATGTTAAGAACCCGAGGGTTAAAGTAAAGAAAAAAAATTTACCCGCACATAAACGTAAATTAAAGAGACAATAGTCTAACAACGAATAATGAATTAGACTAAAACTTAGCCCATTAGTATTAGTATAAGGAACGGCGACCGCGCGGTTATGAGGGCGCGGGACGTCACATGCATGGGTGAGGTTATTGGTGATTGGAATGCTTCATTCCTATCAACTAGGTCACCTATGTGTGTTTCTTCAAAATGCGGAGAAGCTTTTCTAATAAGCAGCTTTTCGAGCAACACTTCTAGTATTCCTTGTTTGGTGAGTCTAATCTTGGATGCTTGCCCTTTGACGGTGCACCCGCATCAACACCAACACCCTTTCGAATCCCTTCCGAATTGCCTTCAATCTTCCTGGTTGGATGAATGTTTCTTCCATTCCAAATCCTTTCTTGCATAACGCCTCTTCCTACTAGTAGACATTCTTATGACTTCCTGCAATAAAACACAAAAGCGTAAGCATAGCAACATTGGAATTACTTGTTTTATAACTAAAAGAGCAACGATTATTATTGAAGAAAGAGATGTAGCTTAGCCTCTGATATTAATATTGACTAAAGGAAAGTAGACTATGTAACGTCACAACATTGAAGCCCAAGAGATGTACACAAGTGAGTCAAATTAATTTTCATTAAAGACAAAGGTATAAGCACATACAAAAAGGCACTAAACAAAATTCAAACTAATATCCCTTCACAATCTCCTCTCACGTAGGAAATGTCATCATTTTCATTGTCCTCATTCACTTGACTAGTTATAGGTATGAAAGGCACTGAAGTGTCTTCATTCGAATCACATAATTCCAAGCCGTAGAAACCTCTTGTTGGTGCGTTTATCACAACATACAAATCTGAATCATCGGTATCTCTAGAATAAAAAATAAGCTTCGCTTGTGAGGCTAAGATAAAAGGATCTTTTCTGAAATCATGTTGACCATGGTGTAAATTAACAAGTGTAAACCTATCTTCATCCCTAATACCTCTATTAACACTAGCCCAATCACACTTAAAAAGTGGCGGTTGGAACTCATAATAATCTATTAAGATTATCTCTCTCAACACCCCATAAAAAGCAACTACATCAACCACTTGTGACTGGTCTTTTGCACTTGATCTGCACATAGTTGTGGCTTCCAAGGAAACCCGTAGTTTTGGGTGGCCATGTCAACATCCTTAATGTGGAACCGTTTCCCATTGATTGTGTAACCAGTGTATAACATGGCATGGTTTCTCGGACCATAAGCGAGGCACTTCAAAATGTTAGATTTATTACAATCCATGGGAATCTGAAAAGGTAAACCAAAATAATTACTAAATTCATCCGGCCCTATAATATGTAAATCTAACATAGGTGAGTTTAATATAATACCTTATCTTTTAACCAACTAGCAAATGTGTCTTCATGCTTCTTCCGAGCAAACTTTCATTTTTTTTCAAGAGATTTACTTGATTGTTTTAGATACTCTAAATGCATCCTATTTTAAACAAAAACGGTCCATTAGCAATAAGACGTACAATAAGATATCACGACATAGAACATTTAATTAACAACACTTACTTCACGTACGGTTCAACAACCGCTGAGTTAAATAACACATAGCGGTGAGCTATTTCTAACATCTCATTACTGAACATGTGTGGATTGCCAACCGAAAGTGGACGCCCTTCAAGAATTATGTCATTAGAAAATTCTTCATTTTGACATCCACGGTGATAAATATCAACTTTTGGCTTTATGAAATCGTTGCAAAATGCCATGCACTCATCTGCAAGATAACACTCTACAATACAACCTTCCGGTCGAGCACGATTCCGAACATATCCCTTAAGAGTCATCATGTACCTACGTCAGTACATATCAATAAGCAATCTTAGTGTAGTAACCAAATTGTAATAAACTCAATATAACAAGTTCACATACATTATATCAATCTACAAAGTGGTGGAATTACCTTTCAAAAGGATACATCCAACGAAATTGAACAGGTCCACAGAGTCTAGCTTCCCTTCCCAAATGAATCACTAAATGTACCATTATATCAAAGAATGATGGTGGGAAAAATCTCTCCAACAAGCATAACGTTTCTACAACTTCTTCTTCAAGTTCTATCATCTTTTCTCCATCGATGACACACATTTGGCATAGCCTATTAAAGAAAAGACACAAACTAAGTAGCACATTTTCGGGAGCTTTTGGCAACAACCCTCTCAAGGCTACTTGGTAGTAACTGTTGCATGAGTACATGGCAATCATGAGACTTCAAGCCCATGATTTTGCAAATCGTCCACTTTGAAACACACTTTCCAATGTTAGAACTAAACCCATCGGGGACCTTTAAATTATATAATCTTCATCTGCGGAAGGTGAGCTTTTACGCTTTTGATGGTGTATGTGGAGCTGGTGGCGATATGTTCTTTTCCCTCGCTCTTGGGGGCAAGTCAGGCCTAATTCCCATGTGTTGTAAATCCTTTTCGTGAATTAAGACCATCTTTAGATTTTTATTTACATGCAACAACGTATTTAAAATGCTTTAGCACACATTTTTTCTCTATGTGCATCACATCCAAGTTGTGTCATAAAGCCAAATCCTGTAAAAAGGTAACTTCAATCAAATCACACATTATTACATCCATCAATAATTAGCTTCAAAAGTCAGAAGGAGGCTATTAGGTAAGTAGTAATTACTTGCCAATAAGGTAGGTCAAAAAAAAGTGATCTTTTCTTCCATAGTTGTTGCTTCTCCATATCCACATCCCTCACCTCGACTCTCTTGCGTTTTTAGGACGGACTTTCTTAACAACTTTTTACCTCCTCTCCCATGCCCTTTCATAACTTCATTCTTAAAAATATCCATATTAACTTTCCCCAATCATTCACAAAGTCCTTAAGTTGTTCATACATTCTTCTACCGGTCATTATTCTTGGTTTACTTTCTTTTCTACCTTTCCATTGAACCAACACTTTTTCGTTCGGAAGGGATGACTTGGTGATAGAAATCTCCTATGACCCATGAATACAAACTTCCTACTAAAGGGCAACCACATTGCTCGAGTATTGTCAACACATAAAGGACACGCTAATCTTCCTTTTGTATAGCAACCACTAAGATTTCCATAGGCTGGAAAATCATTTATTGTCCACATTAAAATTGCCCTTAAATTGAAAACCTCCTTGTCAAATGAATCAAAAACACTGACTCCATTGTTCCACAACTCTTGTAAATCTTCTATGAGAGGTTGTAGGTAAATGTCAATATCATTGCCAGGTTGTTTAGACCCTGGGATTAATAACGTTAGCATGATGTTTTCCTTTTCATGCACAAAAATGGTGGCAAGTTGTATATCACAAGCATCACTAGCCAACAACTATAAGTTGAGCTTAAATTACCAAACAGATTGAATCCATCTGTGGACAATCCAAGTCTAAGATTACGTGCTTCATTTGCAAACGTAGGCCACTTCTCATTCACTAGTTGCCATCTTTGGAGAGTCAATCGGGTGATGCATCTTTCCATCACCCTTTTATTATTGGAATGCCACCTTAGATGATGAGCCATCTTTTCACTCTTGAACATCACCTTGAACCTAGGAATTATCGGAAGATATCTCAAGACTTTAGCAGGAACACCAACTTTAGCTTTTTGGTATGTTTGTCAACCTTCCACCTTGAAGCATGACACCTTGGACATTTATCAAGATCGCTTTATCCTTTCTAAACAAACAACAATCGTTAGGGCAAGCATGAATCTTTTCATACCCTAGATGAAATTCTCTCATAAACTTTCGTACTTTATATCGTCGACCTTATCAACACATTAGGTTCGGGTAACATGTCATGCAATAACTCTAGCAATCCGTCAAAACTACAATCGGACCATCCATTCATGGTCTTATGTTTGAATAAGGCAACAATGGCAGACAACTTGTTGTATTTTGAACAACTGGGATATAATGGTTCTAACCAATCATTCATTTTTTCATTTAACTCCTCTAACCTATGTTCTTGCGATTGTTATATATAATCATTCTCATCGCCATAGGCAGCCTTGTATAACTCATATATGTCATTCTTGTCAACGTTTTCCAACTCTTCATTTGTGTTTATTTCTTCCCCATGATGAAACCAAGTAGTGTATGTTGGATCCATACCATTGATTACCAAGTGTTCATAAACAATGTTACCACGTTGATGACTTAAGTTTCGACATTCTTTGCAAAGGGCACAACTTGACTTCTCCGGATAACCAAAATTCTTTTCAACTGTTTTTTACAAATTTCTCGAGCGCTTTGCATATACTCCATGATAAGTCTATAAATAAAAAGGTCAACACTAAGATTTCTATGACTACAATGACTAACACAAACAACAAAACTAAATTCCAATCTTGCTCACCTGTTATCACGCACCCAATCTTTATCAAGCATCCTAACATCATCAATCGACTTCATAATTAAATGCTAAATAAATTATCACATTTCGGACTAAGAAATAAAATTTAGTCTAACATCATTATAATAATGATTTCTATTCATTATTCTTGATTAATAATCTTTTTAATCAAATAACTATATTAGTAAAAGAGTATTAATAATGAATGAGAAATAAAAATCTAGAACTATACACTCAATAGTAAATTCTATAATTTTCTCAATTAAAAAAATTATATATAAAAAGGAGAAAATCTAGCTCTAGGGAAACACAAAATAACTAGGGTCAAGATGCTTAATTAACTGGTTGAAACTTTCGAGATAGATCAATATATTCTTCCACTCAAAATAATCAAAAGATGCTTATTATTAGAATCCGCACATGCAAAATCCAATGGAGAAAATCGAAACAAGGGAAAAAGCGTATGATCTCTTAGAATCAACAACCAAACATGTTTGAAATGACAATTTCAAGACTTAAATCCTTCTTACTTCAAGAATAAAGAGCATATGCATTCTTCCTTTTAGAATTATATCGTTCCATCATTAACTAATCAGAAGCGCCTCGGATAAAACAACATCAATAAAAGCCCATGCATAGAATCCAAATTCTTGATCTATCGTCGTCTTTAAGTGGGATTCTAATTCCGAGTAATTTCAAGAATTTTAGGATGTAAAATGTTCTAACCTAAGGAAATATATGGATTACGTTTGAAGATTGGAGACCGATATTTTCATCAGATTAAAAAGTAGTCTCAATTGCTATCTAAAGAATGAGTAATGAAAGACCATAAACTACGTACAATCCTTGCAAAATAGTGTACAGAAAGGAAAAATTTTGGAACAGAGATTCGAACAGAGAGAGAGAGAGAGAGAGAGAGAGAGAGAGAGAGAGAGAGAGAATCGAACCTCCTTGGGGAATCGAGCGATGCACAGATAAAGAGAGGACTTCTTCCAGTGAGATTCTTCCGGCCGTGAGGATTTCTTCCCGTGAGATGGACCGGAAAATTAGGGCATTTGGGGAAAGTTGGAAATTTGTGGGAACCTAACACTACCGGCCTTCAATTTCAGAATCTAGGAGAGTAAATCCTGAGGAAACTTAGGGAAACTTAGGGAATTTTGGGGAATTTTGGGAGAATGAGGTTGTTTCCTCTTGGTCGGCCAACGCACTCTTCGAGTGAGAATGAATCCGTATGGGCATTTCAAAGATTTGGGGTTTCTTTTTTTTTTTCCTTTCCCCTGTTTCTCTCAGATCTTGTGCGCATTTCCTTTAAAAAAAAAAAAAAAAACAGGGGGAGGGAGTGAGCGGGAAAATTGGAATTTTTTTTTTTCTAATGCCCGCCAATGTAATTGTATCTGTACATTTATATATTTTTAAATATATATAAAACAAATCATCAAAATGTCAACAAATTTTAATATATATGTATATATATATATTATAACTCTTTAGAAACGCTTATTATTGACTAAAGCAAGAACGCGTTTTTTGAAAAGCGCTATAACTAACCGCCACGAAAAGCCCTTTTTCTTGTAGTGCTAGAATCTCCGGTTAATGCGTTTAACCCCAACAACAACATAGTCAAGAAGCATGCCTCCAAGGAGAAGGATTGAGGCCATCAACTAAGGTGGCCAAATGGATGAAACCGCCACACATCCAAGAAATGATGGGGTGGAGGAAGGTCCACCTCCGGTCGAAATGAAGTCCCGCCCCGGACATGCCACGGGCCGACCATGTATAGATGCAGGCTCAACTAACCACTCTAACCGACCTGGCACGTGGACTAATGGTTGTAGTCAAGCACTTAGAGGGAAGGAACTCTATGCCACCTCTAGAAGATGCCCCAAGGTCACTGGGAGCTGCCATGGCTGAAAACCACAACCCCGATGACCGCCAACATGTCCTAGAAGTAGTCGGGGGGGCGGTGAAAATCATAGAGGCCATCTTAGGCCCTCGACCTTCCCAATCCTAAAGGGCTACCGGACTCTAAGCCCCGAGGACCGAGTAGCAAGAGGCCTGAAAACTCCGAGGTACTACCCCAGAACCTAGGGAGGAAACCCTCCGGGAGACTCAGGTGGTTACACAGTGCAGGCGGGCATGCAAGGGTGGACCCAACGCTCAAAGGGCAGAGGCGCCGAGAGTAGCCGGGTTCAGTCATCTCAACAGAAGAAGCACGCGCCATCATGGAATGTATGGCAAGCCTAGAGCAAAAACTCACGGGCAACGCGTTGCAGGCCTAAAAAAGAACATAAGGTGAGTGGCTGAGGTGGTAAACATCGACATCATGCATAGCCGTATACACGACAATCCACTTACCGCAGAGATAATGGCACCACCTCTCCCCGATAAATACAGGTCGCCGCCGATCCCTCCATATGATGGTCGAGGGGATCCCGATGATCACTTAGAGATGTACACAGGGCACATGCTCTTGCATAGGTATGCCGAGGAAATTATGTGCTGAGCTTTTCAGAACCATTTAACAGATTCTGCCCGAATATGGTTTCAGACGCTGAAGCCAGACTCTATCTTAAGCTGTGATGAGTTGAAGGAAGCATTTTCCCTCCAATTCATAGGGGTTAAAAAATATATCCCCCCAAAGAAGAATTTGACGACAATATACCAAAAGCCAAACAAATCGTTAAGAGAGTGGCTTGCAAGATATAGGGAAGTTGTCGCCGCCACGATGGATATAATCGCAGAGAGAGGCCTTAATGGGGGCATTATCTAGTATGAAGAAAATTACATCCTTCAAGAGAGAGCTGAATCGAAACCCCTGTCCAGCCACAAGGAATTCCTCACACGAGCCCAAGGATACATCAACGCCAAGAAGCGGATGCGAATGACCCCGAGCACGGGTCCAACAAAAATAAAGGAACCAAAGGGGTCGACGGTAGGAAAGCAAAATGGGAAGAAGTGTCGAGGTGGAGAAAGTGGAGACAAGTAGCCAGTGCGACATCAAGTGTTCCAGAAGCCAAAAAGCCGAGGCAAGAGGAGAATCGAAAGCCTCGGTTGTTTCAAATGTACAATTCCTACCACAAACTAAGTGTAGTCTAATCTCTACTCGTGAGATTTTCCTCCCTTGTAGAGGCCGGCGACCCGTTAGTCTTTTCTTTCTTGAATGATATGCAACGTTTCTCTACATGCACATGCTAACATAAAATGCATAATACTTCTTGCATACTTTAAATGTGCATAAGGGTAACCATATGTCGCCCTTCTACAATCTAGAGCGCTAAGCCCTCCAAACACGTATAATCACATGTAATCACATAGACTTAGGAACATAAGTAAATTCATAGTTCTAAGTCTAACTCTGACTACTCGGCTCTAGACAAACATATATGTCTATACTTACCGTTAATCCGCTAGGATTCATACTTGCTGGAAGTTCTTTCTCGTTGCTTCCGCTCTCGTGCCAAAACTTGTTTCATAGAAATAGGTATTAACCACCTATTCAAGCATCAAAATTTCTCATACTTGGATTCCTAAATCCAATTTTAACTCATTTTTTAACTTAACCCGTCTAGGCCGAATTCTAGCTCAAGAGGCAAATTACACCTATTTGTGTATCTCGGTTTCTGAATCATAATCTATTCACTTCCGAGCTTTAAAATCAATTACTCATTCTCGAGAGTCGAATTCTTAATTCAATGCTTACTAACTAGGTTTTAGAAATTTTCGATGTGGTTTCGCTTTATTTTTCTAGTTTCCCGAGTTTTTAATAACTCGTTCTACTTCCAATTTCGGTACTGTAGTCCAGATTCACATTCCCGAACACAAATTCTAACATAAAATGAACAACAATACTTTTTCTCCATTTCTAGTGTATTTCAGATTTTTTTAGTGTTAATCCAAAAAAATTTGTTCAATCGTTCAATACTTACACGTTAGACTCCTATCATAGTCCCCGACAAAACTTGGTTTCGTTTTTTTAGTTTTCTGATTTTTTCTTAGATGAGTCACTATTCATCAAACCGAAATAGCATGTAGTTTCTCATGAAAAATCCGAAATCTTACCTTAAAAAGTTGAGATTCTCCGCTTGAATACCTCGGGTTATGTTTCTCTTGGACTAAAAAAAAAGAAATTTCAAGTAAAACGGGTGATTCCTTGATTTTCCCTTGATTTTTCTCTTTTCTCTTTCTTTTCTCTATTCTCTCGGCCACACTTAGGAAAAGAAGCAAATGTGGCTTCTAAGTCTCACGTAGGCAAATATTAAGACTAATATGAATATTACATTAATATTTCTACTAATATCTTAACATTACTTTCTAAATTAAATTAGAGAAATTACTTTAATTCCCATAATTTAATTTTACTAATTCTAATTTAACACTTAATTTAAGTGGTTCCATGTTCCCCACATTTTTTTCATGTCGAGACCAAAGTTTCCGTCTTTCAAAACGAGTCTCTTTCCGATATCGATAATTTCACACCGCACGGGTTCTATATCGCTCGGACCGCCGAGCACCCCTGGGTCAAATTTCTCATATTCAACCTATTTCTCTTGGGTATCTCAATAGTCAATTTCTTTTTCTGAAATTTTCATTTTAAACGATCCGAATTGCCCAAAACGCTGCACCATCGCAGTACTCATATTTTTTACAGTTTTTCCGCTTTTAATCGACTCGGGAAAATACATTTTCGTGAACTTTTGCTATTTTCCCTACTTCTAATATTTCTACTCTTTTTCTAACTAGTCATTTGGTCATTTACCAAATATTTCGCTTTTTTTCATAACTAAAATATACCGTTAAAATTTCTAACTTTTAACCGATATTTTATTATTCACAATTGATATTTACTTAATTTTCTCTCAGTAAAAATATTCAGTATTATAACTTTACACTTTTTGGGTGATTTTACCCCGTATATAAAGTTTCTACTCGAGGAGATCTCGGAAGGACTATGCCCACAAAGCCGGGGGTTTACAAAGAAAGGTTCTGGAGTGTCTCCACCGCAAAAAACACCAAGATTCAGTAGTAACCGATGTGGCGTTTAATGAGGACGAAGCAAGCCAAGTTCACTTCCCCCACAACAAACAAGCATTGGTAGTAGAAGCCATGATCGAAAAGCATACTGTGTGCCGGATCCTGGTGGACAACGGGAGCTCGATAGACCTCCTATACTCCGACTGCCTAAAAAAGATGGGGATCCCAAAGGAGCAGCTAGAAAAGTCCTCCCGGCCGTTGTATGGCTTCACCGGGGACTTCGTCATCCCTCAGGGGACTATCTGGTTGCCCATAACCACAGGGGAGAAACCTCGACAGCCCACCACGATGGCCAATTTTGTGGTAATAAGGGGGGCTCTCAGTACAATGTCTTGATTGGGTGGCCAACCCTCTAGGCGCTAAGGGCAATCACCTCCATTTACCACAAAAAGGTCAAATTTCCTACCCGAATGACATAGGCGAAATGAATAGCAACCAAGATGAGGCTAGGGTTGCATACTCGATGCCCTCGCGCGGATATGACCAGCCGGGAAGACAGGAGGCCAGGATGGTTTATCAAAGCACCGCCGAAGACCGTGGTTCAAGAAGAGGTCACATGGTCCCAACCCGTCGAGCAACCGGGTGGAGATCCAAGTCGATGAGGGTGAGCCAACCAAAGTACTAAAAGTGGGCTCGGACCTAACCCCATCACTTAGGATAGAGATTGAGGGCTTCCTCAAAAGGAACCTAGATGTCTTCACCGGAATCACGCCGATATGGAGGGATCGACGTGGAGGTTATGTGTCACTCCCCAAACACCGACCCATCATATCCCCCAAGTGCCGTAAGTGTCGACCAATGAACCCAGAGAGGCACGAGTGTGACGCCCGCGCCCGCGCGGCGGTCGCCGCTCCTTATACTACTCTACTAATGGGCTAAGCTATAGTCTAATCCATTATTCATTGTTAGACTATTGTCTCTAAATTACGTTCATGTGCGAGTTTTTTTTTTTTTTTCTTTACTTTGGCCATCGGGTTCTTAACATGTGATGTTGATACCCTAATAGCACATCTTGCCATTACTTTAAAGATTCGGTATCATACTAGTTCCCGAAACTTGTCTTAACTTATTACAATCCGTTGTTCTTTACTAAGACAATGGTTGTAATATCTTCTTCTTAGAACTAAACATACATACTATCATTCTATATTACATTTATTTGCAGCGGAATTTAATTTCTAAGAGAGCGTAGTAAAGACCACTCCCGTGCACCCATGACATTTCCGCCACCCTTGCCTCCAGATGTCCATCAAGCAAAACCACTATATGACTGGTGCTTACCTTTGTTACTTTGACACGAGTAAACCGATGAGCTAATGCTCAAGAAGTATAAACATGCATACATCATAAACTAATAGAAATTACATTAAGAGTTATGATGCAAATATGCTCGTGTGAAACATGCTTTAAACTACTTTCTATCTTTCATTTTTACTTTTTCGGGCTGGTCTAGTCAGAATCTCTACTCTGTGAGATTTCCCTCCCTTGCGGAGGCCGACGACCCGTCAGTCTTTTACTTTACTGGCTCATTACTTACTGTCTGGTCAAGTCGGAATCTCTACTCTTTGAGATTTTCCTCCCTTGCGGAGGCCGACGACCCGTCAGTCTTGTAACTATGCATAAGGGTAACCATATGTCGCCCTTCTGAAATCTAGAGCATTAAGCCCTCCAAACATGTATAATCACATGTAATCATGTAGACTTAGGAACATAAATAAATTAATAGTTCTAAGTCTAACTACAGCTTACTCGAGTCCAGACAAACATATATGTCTATACTTACCGTTAATCCGCTAGGATTCCCGCTTGTTGGAAGTTCTTACTCGTTGCTTCGGCTCTCGGGCCAAAACCTGTTTCATGGAAATAGGTATCAATTCCCTATTCCAATCACAATTCCTCATACTTAGATTCTTAAATCTAATTTCAAACTCATTTTTGGACTTTTTCCCTTAAGGCGTAGTTCTAGCTCAAGAGGCAATTTACACATATTCGTGATATCTCGGTTTACGAATCTTAATCTATTCGTTTCCGAGGTTTAAAATCGTTATCCATTCTCTAGAATCAGATTCCTAACTCATTGCTTGCTAACTAGATTTTAGGAAATTTCGCAGAGTTTCGCCTTAATTTTCCTCGGTTTCGAAGTTTTCAATAACTCGTTTTACTCTCGATTCCGGTACACCGTAGTCCGATTCACATTCTGAACACAAATTGCTACATAAATTGAACAAAAATACATTTTCTCCATTTCTAGGGTATTCCGGATTTTTAGTGTTAATCCAAAAAAAATTTGTTCAATCCTTTCAATACTTGCACATTAAACTCCTATCACGGTCCCCGACAAAACCTCGGTTTCGTTTTTTTATTTTTACGGATTTTTTCCGAGATGAGTTACTATTCATAAAAATGAAAAAGCAAGCAGTTTCTCATGAAAAATCCGAAATCTTACCTTGAAAAGTTGAGAATCTCCGCTAGAATGCCTCGGGTTATGTTTCTACCGGATGAACGGAAGAAATTTCGCAAAAACGGATGATTCCTTGATTTTCCCTTGATTTTTCTCTTTTCTCTCTCTTTTCTCTAGTCTCTCGGCCACCCTTAGGAAAATAGAACATAATGTTTCTAATTTCCTTCCGTAGGCCTCTTTAAGTGTATTAATGAATATTATATTAATATTTCTAAAAATATCTCACATTACTTCCTAAAATTAAATTAGAGAAATAACTTTAATTCCCATAATTTAATTCTACTAATTCTAATTAAGTTTAACACTTAATTTAAGTGGTTCCATGTTCCCCACATTTTTTTCTTGTCGAGACCAAACTTTCCGTTTTTCAAAACGAGTCTCTTTCCGATGCACCGATAATTTCACACCCTATGATGGGTTCTATATCGCTTTCGATCGCCGAGCACCCTGGGTCAAATTTTTCATATTCAACCCACTTCTCTTGGGTATCTCAATAGTCAATTTCTTTTTTGAAATTTTCATTTAAACAATCCAGAATTGCCCAAAACGCTGCACCCTCGCGATTTTTTTTTTCAGATTTCCGCTTTTAATCGACTCGGGAAAATTTCTGTTTCAAGAACTTTTGTCATTTTCCTTACTTCTAATATTTCTACTCTTTTTCTAACTGGTCATTTGGTCTTTTACCAAATATTTCAGTTTTTCATAAGTAAAATATACTGTTGAAATTTCTAACTTTTAACCGATATTTGACTATTCACAATTGATATTTACTTAATTTTCTCTCAGTAAAAATATTCAGATTATAACTTTACACTTTTCGGGTGATTTTACCCCGTATATAAAGTTTCTACATAACACTTTCCTGATTACATCAATATTTCTACTACTTTACATTCCGGGAAATAATTACGGTCAAATACCGGACCGTCCGATTTTGACTTAATATTTTCCGGTCATTACATTCACCCTCCTTAAGGAATTTTCGTCCCAAAATCAGAACAAGTGGGGGTACTTCTATCGATCTCTTCTTCTACTTCCCAAGTGGCCTCTGCAACATTGTGATTTTTCCACCGCACTTTAACCATTGGGATACTACGACTTCTCGAGTTTCCTTTCTTCTCTGGCTAGAATTTGACCTGGTTGTTCCTCATAGGACAAATCTTCGTGAATCTGAATAGGCTCATGTTGTAACACGTGCGATGGATCCGTGATATACTTCCGGAGCATTGCTACATGAAACACACTGCGTAATCGAAGCCAACTCTGGCGGTAGAGCTAGTCGGTAAGCTACCTTTCCTATTCTTTCAATGATTTCAAAAGGCCCTATGTAACGTGGACTCGACTTACCTTTCTTCCCAAAACGCATCACACCCTTCATTGGTGCGACTTTTAGGAATACAGAGTCCCCTACAGAAAATTCCAAGGGTCTCCGTCGTTTATCCGGCAGATAACTCTTCCGCCGGCCTCGAGCCGTCTCTAATCTTCTACGGATCTTTTGCACCGCCTCAATGGCCTCTTGAATGAATTCCGTCCTTTGAAAGGCTAAAATTCGACCTTGCATTATCTACTATCTCCTCCTGTATCCATCCATAATTGATCACCTTTTCGAGCTTCTCAGATCTCATCCTGCAAAGACAGTCGCATGACCTCGAGAAGCTAACTTACCAGAGATTAATTCGAGGTCTAGGAGATTAATCTCTTGTTGAAGTCGCAGGCAACAATTCGGTCTCCACCGGAGTCCGTAGTCTTTGGGTCTCTACTCAAAGCATCTCACACTCGATTGGCTTTACCTGGATGGTAAAGGATTTTACAATCGTAGTCCTTCACAAGTTCAAGCCATCGCCTTTTGTCTCATATTAAGCTCCTTCTGCGTGAAGAAGTATTTTAGGCTCGATGGTGCAGTATAAATTTGGCATTGAACCCCATATAGGTAATGCCGCCATAACTTGAGCGCAAAAACCATCGCGGCTAACTCAAGATCATGCGTTGGGTAATTACGCTCGTGATCCTTTAGTTGCCGAGATGCGTAAGCAATGACCTTGCCATTTTGCATCAACACGGCTCCTAGTCCTGTCTTTTAGGCATCACTTTGTAGATGTCAAATTTTTCTCCCTCTTCCGGGATCGTGAGTCTTTGGAGCACTAATTAATCTTCTTTTGATCTCTCTCGAAACTCGCTCACATCTATCCGTCCATTCATACCTTCTATCTTTTCTGGTTAAGGCAAGTGGAGAGGAGCCGCAAGACGCAGCAAATCCCTCCACAAACCTTTCCGTAATACCCCCGCCAATCCTAGGAAACTTTGAATTTCCGTAACACTCTTTGAACTGGCCACTTCTCAACCGCTTCAACCTTTCTTTGGATCCACGGTGATTCCTTCCTTAGATACTACATGTCCGAGGAAGTGGACTTTATCTAACAGAACTCGTGACTTAGAAAACTTCGTGATATAGTCGATGTTTCTTCAACGTGTGTAGTGCGACCCTCAAATGTTTCTGCGTGCTCTGTGGATCTCGTGAGTATATAAGGATGTCATCGATGAAAACAATAACAAACTTATCTAAATACTCTCTCAAGACTCTGTTCATAAGGTCCATAAACGCCATGGGGCATTTGTAAGTCCAAACGGCATCACTAAGAATTCATAGTGTCCATACCGAGTTCAATGCCGTTCGGGAATGTCTTCTTCTCTAATCTTGAGCTGATGATACCCCGATCGAAGGTCTATCTTCGAAAAACGTGGTAGCTCCCTTCAACCGGGTCGAACAAGTCATCGATTCGTGGCAACGGGTACTTGTTCTTGATGGTGACTTTGTTGAGCTCTCTATAATCTATGCACATCCCAAGCGTGCCATCCTTCTTTTTGACAAAGAGGACAGGAGCTCCCCATGGCGAGAAACTCGATCCGATGAAACCTTTGTGTAACATCTCCGAGTTGAACCCGCAACTTTTTCGATTCTGCCGGAGCCATCCTGTGACGGTGCTTTGGATATTGGTGCGGTGCCGTGGAGAAGCTCTATCTCAAAAGCTATTTCCCGATCCGGAGGAAGTCCGGGTAGTTCCTTCTCGAAAACATCTAGGAACTCCTTGACTATGGGAACGTCTTTGGTTGATGTGTCCCCTCATGGTTCCTATCCACCACATACGCCAAATATCCAAGTGCATCCGCTAGACATCAATCGTCGGCTTCTAGGGAACTAATAAAACGTATGGGTGTCTCGATGTGGAACCCATGTACTCAAACACCTATTCTCCTTCCGGCTGAAAAACTACCCTTTTCTTTCTCTAGGTCTATTGTAGCATTATACTTTCCTAGAAAATCCATTCGTAGGATCACATCATAATCTACTAAGTTCAGAACAACTAGGTCCGCACTTAGTTCTCTTCCTGCTATCTCATCGGTACGTGGCGTATTAAAAGTGACTAGACAACAACACATCACCCGATGGTAGTGTTGTCTTAAAGGCTTGCCCTATCCTCTCTAGATTTTGCAATGTTATGCTCCACACGTATTGCCGATTCACTAGATCGGCCACCGTGGTTGGTGGATACTCCCACTTTCCACAACGGTGGCTATATCTCCACGGAGCATATTAATCATCCTCCTAACCTACTCTTCCTCTGTTGAAAACAATCGAGGACATAGTCATGCTTGGCCGATCAAATCGTCGGCATGCTTCTACAACTGTCTGGTCGCCTTTGCTTCAAGTTGTTGAACTCATTCATTGAGTCTTGGGGCTTCTAAGTTGTAATACTTACGGTTAAATTCGGAGGAATTCATCCCATAACATCATCTCACATTCCTTCTGGCTATTAACGATTCCCACCAATAGCGGGCATCCTTCTTTAACACAAAAGCGGGCGACTGAATCTTCTCCTTGTCGGTGAGTTCCATAAACTCAAACACCTTTATGCGAATGGATGCTAACCATTCCTCGACCTCGAGTGGATCTGTTGATCCATCGAACTCTGGAGGTGCCATTCTCTTAAACCTCACATACAATGGTTCCCTTGGGACCATTTTCGATACCCCATCTCACCCTTTTCTTGGCTCTTGGGGTTCAACCCTCTCTGTGGGTTGCTCGGGTTGGGCGGCTTGTCTTTGAACCGCCGCTGCGGGGATGCTCCTCCAACCCTCTTGACCCGTATCAACCGGGTAAGCAATTCTTTAATGTCTCGCTTTCCTCGGCTGGGCTGCTATTCCCCCCTCGGACCTGCTACTTCTTTAGCTAGGTCTGGTGCTAGAGGATTCTGCTCTTTTGTTCTCTTTGGATGTACGAACCATGTTTTTGTGTCTATATCACTTAAAGAGCAACATCGTTAGTCTAAGTGCAAGAAGAATCGCTTCAAAAGTTCCTTGACTTGCAATACTCTAAACTATCATTCATTCTCATATCAACTAGCAAAACATACATTTTATATGTTCTCCTATTATGCATGCCCCATATCATGCATATCACATCATATACAAATCATCACAAAATTAAAGGTTTTAAGCCTTTCATTCAAATCTATTATGTATGTCCCATTCCATACATATCACATCATACATAAAACATCATTAGTCTAAGTTTCTCAATACTATTTACATAACCTTGCATCATATTTAAATAAATAAGACGCTAAGTCCTAACTTAATCCTCATCATCTACGTGTTCCTCGGGATCCTCCTCCGGATCCTCCTCGGGTCTTCCTCTCGAATCCTCCTCGGGATCCGACCGAGGCTTACCACTAGCTTCCTCACCAACTGTCCCAACATAGGTCTATCTTCGCCGAACGGCCATAGGCTCGCCTGCTGCCTCTATCTTGGGTCTTAGCCGTTGTCGAGAGGTAGTGGCTTCCGTCATATCTCCTAATACGGGTATTGGAAAACGGGAAGTCTCGCCTAACCACCGTTGGCCGTGTCCTCTCCTCTAGCATTTGGTGCTCACAATGCCGCCTCGGCGATAAATTGTGTGAGGGTCCGATCCGATCGCTTAACTAGCCGACGCTGGTACTCTTCCGTCGAGACCTCTCCATAGGATCGACACCGCTCATCCTCACTTAGATTAAAAGTTCGATTCGAGCTAGTACCTCTATCAAAACTCTCGCTATATAGGCTACAACGGCCTCATCCGATCTCATACTCGCCCTCTCGGCTTGTATGATAAACTCTCGAGCTTGGGTGTAGGTCACGGCTACACTCACTTGGCTCTTTGTCTCTCCACTCTGCTGTGGTGCCGACTCTGATGGCATGACCCGAGGAAGAAACTGATGCTTCAACATGTGGCAAAACTCTTCCCATTGCATCTCTGCTATTCCATCCTCATCCAAAGCTTGCCAAAATATTAGGGTATTGCCCTCTAATAGACTCGCTGCGAGTACAATCCACTCCTCTCGAGCTATGTCACAGGCTCGCATCACATACTCGACACGGTGCAGCCAATCCCTAATTCTAGTGGGATGTGAAAGCCCATCAAAGGAAGGCGGATTACAGGTGTAGAACCTGGGCCGCGGCTCGACCGTAGTCAAAACAACTCTACTTGCTCGGTGTGCAGCCTCGGCCGCCATGGGCTCTAGAGCCCTTAACTCCCGATCCATCGATGGATGGCTATATCTAGCAGAGTGGGTACCGACCTCTCTCTCGTTTGTCGGAACCGTGACATTAGAAACATTCTTACCCGTCCCCACAACGTATTCTCTTGTGGTGTGGGCGCTAACCGGGATGATGGATATGATCGATCCATTAGTACCGCCTCTGTCTTGCAAAAAGAAATAAGCAATTCTCGGTTTTAGTTCATAAACTAATTTACCGGACTGCGTAGAAGCATAGGTGCGGGACTTGTCATGGCGGGGAGTAGGAACGCCCGCGCCCGATATTTAATCGGTGACGTCCGCGCCCGCGGCGCGTCGCCCGTCCTTATACTACTCTACTAATGGGCTAAGCTATAGTCTAATCCATTATTCATTGTTAGACTATTGTCTCTTTAATTTACGTTCATGTGCGAGTAAGAGTAAATTTTTTTTTCTTTACTTTGGCCATCGGGTTCTTAACATGTGATGTTGATACCCTAATAGCACATCTTGCCATTACTTTAAAGATTCGGTATCATACTAGTTCCCTAAACTTGTCTTAACTTATTACAATCCGTTGTTCTTTACTAAGACAATGGTTGTAATATCTTCTTCTTAGAACTAAACATACATACTATCATTCTATATTACATTTATTTGCAGCGGAATTTAATTTCTAAGAGAGCGTAGTAAAGACCACTCCCGTGCACCCATGACATTTCCGCCACCCTTGCCTCCGCATGTCCATCAAGCAAACCACTATATGACTAGCTGCTTACCTTTGTTACCTGACACGAGTAAACCGATGAGCTAATGCTCAAAGAAGTATAAACATGCATACATCATAAACTAATAGAAATTACATTAAGAGTTATGATGCAAATATGCTCGTGTGAAACATGCTTTTAAACTACTTTCTATCTTTCTGTTTTTACTTTTATTGGGTTGGTCTAGTCGGAATCTCTACTCTGTGATTTTCCTCCCTCATGGAGGCCGACGACCCGTCGGGTCTTTTACTTTATGGCTCATTACTTTTTGTGCGGTCAAGTCGGAATCTCTACTCTTTGAGATTTTCCTCCCTTGCGGAGGCCGACGACCCGTCGATCTTGTAACTATGCATAAGGGTAACCATATGTCGCCCTTTCCGAAATCTAGAGCATTAAGCCCTCCAAACATGTATAATCACATGTAATCATGTAGACTTAGGAACATAAATAAATTAATAGTTCTAAGTCTAACTATGCTTTTACTCGAGTCCGAGACAAACATATATGTATATACTTACCGTTAATCCGCTAGGATTCCCGCTTGTTGGAAGTTCTTTCTCGTTGCTTGGCTCTCGGCCAAAACTGTTTCATGGAAATAGGTATCAATTCCCTATTCAATCACAATTCCTCATACTTAGATTCTTAAATCTAATTTCAAACTCATTTTTGGACTTTTTCCCCTTAAGGCATAGTTCTAGCTCAAGAGGCAATTTATACATATTCGTATATCTCGGTTTCTGAATCTTAATTTATTCGTTTCCGAGGTTTAAAACTGTTATCCATTCTCTAGAATCAGATTCCTAACTCATTGCTTGCTAACTAGATTTTAGGAAATTTCGGCAGAGTTTCGCCTTAATTTTCCTCGTTTCCCGAAGTTTTCAATAACTCGTTTTTACTTCGATTCCGCACTGTAGTCCAGATTCACATTCCCGAACACCAATTGCTACATAAATTGAACAAAAATACATTTTCTCCATTTCTAGGGTATTCCGGATTTTTAGTGTTAATCCAAAAAAAATTTGTTCAATCCTTTCAATACTTGCACATTAAACTCCTATCACGGTCCCCGACAAAACCTCGGTTTTCGTTTTTTTCAGATTTTACGGATTTTTTCCGAGATGAGTTACTATTCATAAAAATGAAAAAGCAAGCAGTTTCTCATGAAAAATCCGAAATCTTACCTTGAAAAGTTGAGAATCTCCGCTAGAATGCCTCGGGTTATGTTTCTACCGGACTGAACGGAAGAAATTTCGGCAAAAACGGATGATTCCTTGATTTTCCCTTGATTTTCTCTCTTTTCTCTCTCTTTTCTCTAGTCTCTCGGCCACCCTTAGGAAAATAGAACATAATGTTTCTAATTTCCTTCCGTAGGCCTCTCTTTAAGTGTATTAATGAATATTATATTAATATTTCTAAAAATATCTCACATTACTTCCTAAAATTAAATTAGAGAAATAACTTTAATTCCCATAATTTAATTCTACTAATTCTAATTAAGTTTAACACTTAATTTAAGTGGTTCCATGTTCCCACATTTTTTCTTGTCGAGACCAAACTTTCCGTTTTTTTCAAAACGAGTCTCTTTTCCTGCACCGATAATTTCACACCCGCATGGGTTCTATATCGCTCGATCGCCGAGCACCCTGGGTCAAATTTTTCATATTCAACCCACTTCTCTTGGGTATCTCAATAGTCAATTTCTTTTTCTGAAATTTTCATTTAAACAATCCAGAATTGCCCAAACGCTGCATTACCCTCGCAGATTGCTTTTTTTTCAGATTTCGCTTTAATCGACTCGGGAAAATTCTGTTTCAAGAACTTTTGTCATTTTCCTTACTTCTAATATTTCTACTCTTTTTCTAACTGGTCATTTGGTCTTTTACCAAATATTTCGCTTTTTCATAAGTAAAATATACTGTTGAAATTTCTAACTTTTAACCGATATTTGACTATTCACAATTGATATTTACTAATTTTCTCCGTAAAAATATTCGTATTATAACTTTACACTTTTCGGGTGATTTTACCCCGTATATAAAGTTTCTACATAACACTTTCCTGATTACATCAATATTTTACTACTTTACATTCCGGAAATAATTACGGTCAAATACCGGATCGTCCGATTTTGACTTAATATTTTCCCGGTCATTACAACGAGGCATCGAAAGAAGAAGTCGACAAATTAATCAGCAATGGGTTCATCGGGGAGGCTCATTACTGCGATGGGTCTCAAACCCCGTTTTGGTGGTTAAGCCTAACGAAAGATGGAGAACGTGCATCGAATTCAGTGATCTCAACAAAGCCTGCCCCAAGGATGGTTTTCCACTCTCTCGGATAGACCAAATGGTCGATGCCACGGCAGGACATGAAATGCTGAGTTTCATGGATGCCTACTCCGGGTACAACCAGATCCTCATGCATCCAGCCGACGAGGAGCACACATCCTTCATAACCGATAAAGGCCTCCACTGTTATAAGGTGATGCCATTTGGCCTAAAGAACGCAGGGGCTACATATTAGAGGCTCGTAAATAAGATGTTTGCTCAATAGCTCGGCAAATCAATGGAGGTTTACGTCGACAATATGCTTGTAAAGAGTGTTGTGGCCACCCAACACGTCGACCATTTGGGTAAAATGTTTGATGTATTGAGAAAGTACCACATGAAACCGAACCCCCAAAATGCGCCTTTGGAGTTGGATCAGGGAAAATTCCTTGGTTTCATGGTCGAAACCGGGGGATAGAAGCTAACCCCTGAAAAGATCAAAGCCCTCAGAGGATATGCGGTCTCCAACTAAACCAAAAGAGGTGCAAAGGTTGACAGGGTGCGTCGCCACTCTAAACAGATTTATATCAAAAGTGACGGATAAATGTGTCCTCTTCTTGATGCCTTGAAGGGAGTTGGCATTTTGAATGGACACCACAATGTGAAGAGGCCTTCCAGAAATTGAAGGAGCACTTGGGCAAGCCCCCAATCTGTCAAAGCCCCTTCCCGACGAGGAGCTTAGCCTATACCTCTCCGTGTCCTAACATGCCGTAAGCTTCGTGCTAATAAGAGAAGAAGAAAGGATCCATTGCCAATCTACAATGTGAGCAAAAAAGACTCCTTGACGCCGAGACAAGATATACCGAAATGGAACGCTTAGCCCTCACCTTAATGGTAGGTTCAAGGAAGCTTCGACACTATTTCCAATCTCATATAATACGAGTCCTCACAATCCACTCGTTGAGACAAAGTGCCGATAAGTGCACAAATTTGCACTAAAATTGTTCATAATTGCTAAATAAATTAAGTTTTAATTAAATATTTTCGTGGAACTAATATTTTGTGAAAGTATTTTATTTTAATTTATTTTATTTTATTTTGTAGAAAAATAAGACAATTGGGCCAAAACTACAAAGAAAAAGAAGAGTGAAGCCCATCGCCCAAACAGCCCTTGACCACCCATCCATGAGCCGAGCAGGCTGGAGCCGAGCCGCGCATGCCTCACCAAGCCGCCACGTGTCGCACTCTGCCACGTCGCAGACAAGTGGGCCCCAGATGCACGGCTTCCACGCGCTTGGCATACACGATTTCCTCCCCGGCGAGTCTCCTTCACGCCGTCGGGCGCCTGGTTTCTTCTCGCGTGGGTCCCGCCACCGCAGTAGTTCCCAATCAACGCCGCCACGTGTCCGTCCGCTCAGCAGTTCTCCTCCCACACTCGCCACGTGTCCTAAGTCGTGCGTAACCTTTCCTTTCCACAAATGAGCGCACCACGTGTCCACAACGAGCAACGTTTTTTTCTTCTCCGAACGCCACGTGTCCCGCCCGTTGAGTCTCTTCACCAGATCGTTTGTGTCCGTTGCATGGTTTTTTCTTCTCACCATAATCAGCCTTTAATCTCAACATAAAGCCTTGTAAATCCAATTTAATTTGACAAAACGTCCTTTTGTGTTTTTCGGGTTGAGTGTTTGGTTTTAGCATTTCCAAAACTCTATAAATAGGGTATTTTGTTAAGTGTAGGGTTAGAATTTTTTAGCTTTAAGTTTAGACACATTTTCTCTAGTTGGTGAGGTTAGAGAAGAACCTATATGTGAAGTGATCTTGAGTGAATTTTGATTCTCCATTTGTTCTCCAAAGTTTATATATTTGAGTGATTAATTTTCTTCTATCTTCTTCTAATTTCTCATATTGATATATGTTCTTGTCAACTTTTATATAAATCTAGTCACGCTCTTTTTATGTGATTGTTGCATGATACTATATATTGATAGATATTATTTTATGAGTAGTCTTTTACTGCATTATTGCCAATGGTATATTGTTGCTCTTAGATTTCTCTTAAGATGATTTTTCCTAATACTAAACGTAAGAATTTTATTCACTCGAATACATTTTAATTCACATGTTCTTCAAATATTTATTTTCCGATTGTTAGTTTGGGATGTGAAACTTTCAATTGAGTAATCTCAAGGATCAAAATTCATTTGGGTGAACCAAGCATATAGGGGAATCTCGACGCCTTACCACTTTTTAACTATAATTTTCTCCTATATTTTTCTTTAACTTTAACCTCTCAACAAAAATTCCATTCTCTTTTATTTTTACTTTATTATTTATCTCCTAAAGCTTTTTATTTGCTAATCTTTTCTTGTTTAATTTGTCACCTCCTTGTGGATATGACCGCCCTAAGCGTGCTACCGCGACCGCTTTATTTTCAAGACGTTTAGCGAATCGCGCCATAAAAAGCCTGAAACTTCTGGTCGACTTTAAATGGTCGGTGGAGTTAAGCTAGTTTGATATTAGGTACATACCGAGGACAGCGATCAAGGGCCAAGTGCTGGCCGATTTTCTCGCTGAATTCTCCCATAGACCGGCTCCCGCCACACCAGAAGAAGTCGAGAGTACAGAATGGAAGCTCTACGTAGATGGAGCGTCGAGCAATAACGGGTTAGGAGCCGGCGTCTTGTTGATCAGCCCAGAAGGCCACAAGATTACCTCGGCGGTTCGATTTAAATTCAAGGCATCAAACAATGAGGTAGAATACGAAGCGCTAATTGAGGGGCTGCGACTAGCCAGTCACTTAAAGATTAAGAGGCTCAGATCTTCACGACTCTCAATTGATCATTAGGCAAGTGAAAGAAGAATACCAAGCACGCTGCAAGAAGATGGGTGCATTTGAGAAAGGTAAAGGTAGAACTCGTCAAGTTCAAAAACTACTAAGATACTTCCGATACAACAGCCGAAAACACCAACGCCGATGCTATGGCAAAACTAGTATCTTCAAAAGATTCCGATGCACTAGGGTCGTTCCTATTGAAGAAATGGAGTGGCCGACCATTGAGGCATTAATCATCCAAACAGTGAAAGTTGGATGACACCGCTCATCCAATACCGATGAATGCAAACCGCCAAACAATAAAGACGAGGCCAGATGGAGCAGGTATAAAGTCGCTAGATACTTATTGTATGACAGGTTTGCTTTATCGACAAGACTATTCAACACCTTTATAGCGGTGTCGGACAATGACGAAGCCCAAAAGTCCTCCAAAAATCCATGAAGGAGTCTCATAATCATACCGGGGATAGTCTTGACTCAAAGATATGTCAAGGATACTACCGCCCAAGACAAAAAGGATGTTTTCCAATACGCTCGACATTGCGATAAGTGCCAAAGATATGTCAATATTCCCAGAGCACCCCAGAAAAACCTAACCTCCATTCTCGGTCTATAGCTCTTCGCCAAATAGGGGGTCAAC
The DNA here is from genome assembly GCA_012066045.3 of Morus alba. Classification (NCBI taxonomy): domain Eukaryota; kingdom Viridiplantae; phylum Streptophyta; class Magnoliopsida; order Rosales; family Moraceae; genus Morus; species Morus alba. The sequence goes on from CP050224.2 coordinate 33,879,089, forward strand.
CAAATCGAACCATTACACCTTTCGCCAAGAGGCTTTAAGTTTGCCATTGTCGCAGTAGACTACTATAGAAATTGGGAAGAGGCAAAGGCTCTGACTACAACCACGGAGGTGGCCTGCACCAACTTCATGTGGAACAACATTGTGTGCAGATTCGGAGTCCCCCACTTGATAGTATCCGATAATGGGAAACAATTCGATAATGCCTCAATGCGCAGATTCTGCGACAGCCTGGGCATTCAAAAGGACTTCTCGGCACTAATACATCCACAATCTAATGGGCAAGTCGAGGCAATCAATAAAATATTAAAGTGTACCCTAAAGAAGAGACTTGATGATCTAAAAGGGAAATGGGGTGAGGAACTCCCCAAAGTTTTGTGGGCATGCAGAATGACGAGCTGAACTACTATGGGTGAAACACCCTTTTCCACGACGTATGGCATCAAGGCAGTACTCCCTATAGAAATTGAAACGACAACTCTGAGAACTATTATCTACGACAATGATGGTAATACATAAGGCATGAATGAGGAACTCGACTTATTGGAAGAAAAGAGACTCGACTCCCAGCTACGTCTCGCTGCTTATCACCAAGGAGCAGGACGATATTACAACAAGAGAGTTCGACAAAGAAGGTTTGTCCCAGGGCACCTAGTATTGAAGAGGGTAACGCAGAGTACGAAGCCCAAAAATACTAGTCCTATAGGCCCAACTTAGGAAGGGCCCTACTGCATAAGGGAAGTGTCACGTCTTGGCACCTACATTTTGGAAAGCCTCAACGGCAAGAGAATTCAACACCCATGGAATGCAGAACAGCTAAGGTCGTACTACCAATAGTGTATGTAATTCTTACGCATCCCAATTGTGTATTCTTTACAATTTAAATAAATTGATGTGTTTATAGAAAGAAAGGAATTCACCCCTTAATAACATGTCCGCTAAAAAACTAAAATATATTAAATAGACATGGGGGGCAGAGGTCTACAAATCACTAAAAAACAACATGACGACACCAAGGGGTGAAATTAGCGTCGACTCCTCCAAGGAGGAGAGGTGGACACTTAGCAAAATTCTAAGGAATTTTCTAAGACAATGACCCCAAGGGGTGAAATTAGCATCGACTCCTCCAAGGAGGAGAGGCGAACACTTAGCAAAATTCCTTAAGGGGTGAAATTAGCGTCGACTCCTATAAGAAGGAGAAGCGAATACTTAGTAAATTTCAAAAAAAATTTATCGAGGCGACGACCCCAAGGGGTGAAAATGATTTCCTCTAAGGAGAAGCAATGAGCAAGTATGGAATCTACTATCTTCAAAAAAAACATGAATGAAGTAAAAAGAGGTTCGATGTTATATAAATTATAGGCATCAATCAAAAAAAAAAAACAAAGGAAATCTTTAGGCCTCGCCGCCAGCCGCCGAGTTGTCGCCATCACCAAGTGGGGAAGAGTTGTCATCATCAGCAGGAGGAGGAGGAACATAAAGGAAGCTCAAATCCCACTGAGGATGCTCTTGTTTTATCAGATCAACGATTTGTTGACCAGCGGAATGAAAATCCTTAGTGTGAATGTCGATGAGCTCCGGAGAAGCCTTGAACTCCTCAATGATCTCCGCACGCTTGGCGTCAAACATCGCTGTGGCATCAGCTTTGGCTTCTTTCTTCCCCTCAGTTTTTTCGTCAGCAAAACACCTCTTCACCACCTCAGTTGCTTCAGCTAACTTCTTCTCAGAAATTTCTGCCTGCTTTGTAAGTTCTGCAACCGCAGTAGTCAAATTGGCCAACTCCTTTTGAAGGTCAGACATTTTGGCCAGTTCGCCTTCCAAACTCTTTAGTTGGGCCACGGCCACATCTCTCTCCTTGATGGTAGTCGAGCACTTATTCTTAGCATCATCAAGAAGAGAGTTAAGCTTGGTTTCCATGCTGTCCTCTCCTTATCACGTTCTTCAACCTTGACTAGATCGATAAGGTTGAGAATGGCAAGGATTAGGCCCTGAAAAAATGGAGGTCAGAAAATAAAGATACAAATGACGAAATCAGCAAAAAGAAAAGACAGCTCAATCGAGGCTTACGTGGATTTGGAAAGAGATCTGCTTGCGCTGATGATCAACTAGAGAAGACTGGGCGGTGGCGATCCAGTGTGGCTCAAGAAAAGACTCATACAGAGCCTGGAAGACGAGGGAGAAGCGAGGGGAAGTTTTAGCATCACCCCAATCTCAAAGATCAGAAATATCCGGACTTGGAAGTTGGAATCCATGATTTTTAACCCCGGATAAGCATGCATTCCTCGGTGCCGAGGAACATTAACATCGAGAATTGGGACCGTCGGCATCCAAGTTTCGGTCACCGCGCCTTCTCTTTGCACCTCCTTTTTGCAGAAGAACTTGCACCTCCGACAATCAAGGGACCTTTGTGGCCTTCTTTTTTCTCGGCGCCGGGAAGAAGAACCGGCTTTTCCTTTTCCTTGAGGGGGCTGCTGGCTCGGCGGGGCTGCCGGCTTGGCCGAGGTGGCTGGCTATCGGGAACCTAAATCCTCAACGACGCCATTTATGTGGAAACGGCGAGACAAAAATATAATCGACATTTGGATAGACAATGCCATAATAGGAAAGGCGTGAAAATCAGGAGTTTACCTTCATCGCTTAAATGGAAATATTAATGAACGGCGCCAACGTCGGTGGTGTCTGGAGATCGAGAATCAACCCAGCGTCTCAAAGATTGGCCTTGGTTAGGAGGGTGTCAATATGACGAGCCTTGTACGAGAATGAAAAGGCCTTCTCAACCCTCGCCAATCTATTTCCAACGAAGCTTCACCGATCTTGACCGATCGCAGGGTAAAAAGATCACAACAGATAAAAAGAAGGGGGAAGAAGAAAAGTGAGGTGAAAGAAAGAGAATCAAAATCTCACCCATGTTCCCAAATGACGCTTGCACCTTCCTACGGTGGGGCAAGCGGTCGTCGAGATGAAAATTAAAAGGCCCACGTATCATAAAAAACATGGGTTTCCACCCATGTGACGACAAGGGTATACCCAATATTAGCTTGCCGAATCTAGGCTGAGATCTCCCATGCCCACTCAAAAAGTACCACCCCTCACACTTTGTGATGTGGCATAGTTTGTAAATAAATCTAAACTTGTCCAGTGGAAGATCAATGTCAAACTGCTGGCTCCACAAAATTCAGGCGCCGGCAAAGCAGTACCAAATATTCGGTGCCAACTGGGTAGGGGAAATGCCATAGAAATGGCAATAGTCCTTTACAAAGGGATGAACCGGAAGGGTCATCCCCGCCATGATGGCTCTGGTGTAAACGGGGAGATATCCTGTCGGAGGCATACTAGTCCTAAAATGCATATCCGGGAGGAGGTATTCAAATCACCTCCCATCAATGCAACCTTTTTTAACTGCCCGGATAATGTCCTTATTCCAGACCCTTAATGCCACAATGTCGACTGTGAAGAAAGGCCTATCTGGATCACCACTTGTGGCAGCCTGGGGGGCATCTACCAATGAGGTAGCCACCCCACTTACTACGCCCCCGTGAAGGGAATTCGGTCAACCACTTCTGCTCATCATGTGGTCTACACTACCAAAATCATTTCCAAAGTCGTTGCATAGTCCATACATGGCCTCGGCGTCTTCTACTTCCCTCAAAGAAAGAGTCGACACCAAGAAGAATAAGACCAAGAAATCTCCTCCACGGAAGGGAGTCCGGTCGGGACGACGAAGGATCCTCTCGACGGGGTTTGGGCCATTGTTCCGATAATAAAAAGACAAGTAGCTAAGTCAAAATCCTAAAGTCGAGAGGAAGAAGAAAAAGACGACCGTTCTAAGCGACGACCATTCTAAACGACGATTGCTCAAAATGCCTCGACATAACGTCGACCATTCATGTAAGAATGATAACGGTGAGTATTCATAGTAGCCAAAGTTCACCGTAACACGGGAACCGAAGCGCATGCACAAATAAAAATCAGAAAAAGAACTATCCTACGCGGGCAAATAAAGCAGAGTAAGTCTCTATCCACCACATTTCATATCAACACATGCATACGATTCGATAAGAAAGTCTATAAAAACAATACAAATGGGTGATGGTGAGGCTAACTTGTAAGTTAGATTCTAGGCAAAGTTCGAATCGAGATGGCTTTACCATATACCAAGAGTAACGGCAGAGTAAAGGCAGTTTTTAAAAGTATTGGAAGAATGGCCTCGGTTTGAAGGATATTTAAGGGAAGCAAGCCCTCGACCCTTGACCGTTGGATGAAGTTCATAAAATCTAATGGCAGGGGCATCTCTTCCAGATCTGACGACAGCAGCAAAAGGCGGGGAAAATGAAGGGGCATGATCCAATGGCTCACATTCGTCCTTCTGAAAATAAGGCCTCACGTCAGCATGGGGAAGTGACCGACGCGATCGTTTCGTTCCTAGAGGAAAACTGAAGCATCCAAACCATCATTACAAATGAAGGCTCGGGGAACAGTTCCCACATCCAAAGCACAAAAGTACGATCGAACCTAAGCTTGTGGCTGTCTAAAGGAAACCCTCGACTTGGGGGGCAGCGGTTGCGTGGGAAAATGCAGAGGACGCATGGAAGAACGACAATGTGACACGTGGCCTTAGCTTCTCCTCGCAAGACAACAACCCTCGACGTCTGGGGCTCCCTTTCATTCCACTATGAAGAGTCCAAATAAGGAGTCCAACTTAGGGCATCGATTTCATGTGACGTTGACAGTCGCATGCGTCGACCTTACGACATAAAAATCCCTCGCAATGGAATCGATCGCCAAGAAGGAGAAGTGGGTGATTATGCCCAAACGTGTTGAAATAAAGCGGTCATGGTAGCACAGATTAGGGCGGTCGATCCACAAGGAGGAGACAAATTGAACAAGAAAATATTAGCAAATAAAAAGCTTTAGGAGATAAATAATAAAGTAAAAATAAAGAGAATGGAATTTTGTTGAGAAGTTAAAGTTTAAGAAAAATGTAGGAGAAAATTATATTTAAAACCGGTAAGGCGTTGAGATTCCCCTATATGCTTTGTTCACCTGAATGGATTTTGATCTTCAAGATTACTCAATTAAAAGTTTCACATCCCAAACTAACAATCAGAAAATATATATTTGAAGAACATGTGAATTAAAATGTATTTGAGTGAGTAAAATTCTTATGTTTAGTATTAGGAAAAATCATCTTAAGAGAAATCTAAGAGCGACAATATACCATTGGCAATAATGCAGTAAAAGACTACTCATAAAATAATATCTATCAATATATAGTATCACGCAACAATCACATAAAAAGAGCTTGACTAGATTTATATAAAAGTTGACAAGAACATATATCAATATGCGAAATTAGAAGAAGATAGAAGAAAATTAATCACTCAAATATATAAACATTGAAGAACAAATGGAGAATCAAAATCCACTCAAGATCACTTCACATATAGGTTTCTCTCGAACCTCACCAAAGAGAAGAAAATGTCTAAACTTAAGCTAAAAATTAACAACCAATACATCTAACAAAGCTCCAATTTATAGAGTCTTTGAGGATGCCAAAAAGCACTTAGCAAATAAACACAAATAAGGACACATTTTACCAAAATAAATTTGATTTACAAGGCTTTAATCTGAGAGTGAATCTTTGAAACATCCAATGGAACAACGGATCGCTAGCGATAATCCCAAATGGGTGGGACACGTGTCGCCAAGAGAGAAGAAACATTGCCTTCGCCTTGGCACGCGGGCGCATCGATTCGAAAAGGAAAGGTCCCGCTTTGTTGGTTGCCAAATCGAATTCGTGGCGGAAACGCAGCGGAAAGGCGGATCGTGTATAACAAAAATTTTCATAAAACTTTTGAGATACTCTATAGATTATATTAATTTATGCACGAATAAATTAATCAAATTAATTTACATCATTCAAGGATCAACCGAAAAATACCTGGTAGCCGACTCGGATGATAACTTGAATTTCTTTGACCACAAACAGTCCTTGCTCCAAACTTTGTGCTTAGAATACCAAAGTCTTCCACATTAATTCCTTGATTCCACATAGACGTGTGTGTGGGCACACGTGAGACAAAACAGGTTTCTTAAACACTCGAATTTCCACAAACACCAACGCATGCACGATGTGGAATTTTTGGAGAAAAATATTTTTCACTCTTTTTCCTCTATGAGAAAATTTCGCCACTCCTCTTTTTAGGGCTGAAAAATATGTTAAAATTGTCTCTACAATTTTCTATCTTTCTCATATTTAAAGAGTAGAAGTCAAACTTCAAAATAGAATCAAATCCTTATCTCCAATTTTGAATTTGGAACAAAAAATCCCTTCCCCTTATCCTCTTGATGGCCGGCCACCCTCCTAGGGTTTATCCCTATGTGTGGCGCCTATATCAGATAGGGAAGGAAGAGATTTTATCCTTTATCCAGTAGTCCAATTTTAATTCAGATTCAAATTCGAATTTAAGTCAAACTTAAATTAATTTGAATTCTAAATTGAACAACTTATCAAATAAGTTTTGTCACACCCCCCAACCGGGGTGGGTGACGTGGAGATCGATTAGGGATTAATAAAGCAGATCCCCAACCGGGTCCCACACATCGCTGCATTTAAATATAAATAAATTACATAATCCAGGAGCCTCTGACACACAGGGCTCCACCCCTGAGACATACACAAAGGTCGTATATACATGTTTAGGTAAATAAACAATTACATCGGACATCATCCACAGTCTAGTAAATCCAAATATTAATTAAGTTTACAGAATTTTCTCAAATTCCTTACATTTGCTCAAGAGGATAACACAATCCTCACTTGATCCAGAGTAGCGATCCTCGCTACACACCGCACCGCTCCTCGAGTCTCCTGGGAGGGGTTTACATTTAAAACATTGAAACATGAGCGAAAGGCCCAAGTGGGATATAATTTAAATACCATTAAAATAAATGAGTGCGTAAATGAATAAATAAATAAAATGAGACATTAGGTCCAAGCGAGCAGTCGGAACCTCGTATCTTTTCTCTCAAAGGAAATATAACCGAAACTAACCATATTACAGGCTTGACAAGTAATTAGTACAAATTACTCACCTCACCAAGTGCCTCGCCCACCGGACTGGTTTCGGTTTCGCCCCGAGGATGCACTCTCCGCATCCTATCTAGGCTTACAAAGAATAGACTCTATTACCAGTTCACAAGATCTCTTATCTTAAGAAATCATCCGTTTAACATTATGAAATCGTTCATAAGACCCCACGAACTACTCAAGCCGCGGGCCCCATGGTGAACAAGCCATGAGGTTCCATGACTAGACAAGCTATGGATTCCATGGACAGGACAAGCCAAGGATTTCCATAAACTAACAAGCCATGGTTTTTAAAACATTTATCTTTATAAACCAATCCCTTTCTTTAAAACATTTTCAAGGCCAAAATCTTCTTTCAAAACAGGCTCACAAGGAAAAGGGATAGAAATCCTACCTCGCACAATCAAACCTGGGACTAGCGTTGCCCTTTTCCGGCTTCCGCTTCCTCAAGCCCCCTTGGTCTAAATCCACAATGAGCACCGATACAAGATAACACCTTAGGATCAATCCTCGGTCCTAAAGTAATCGAATCTCAATCATATTCCAAGATTTTCAATTAGTGTGCCCTAATCAATTTTCATGTTTCAAATTCCATTCCAAGGGTTTCAAACATCAAATCAGGGATTAAAGATGCTAATCCTTTCATCCCAAGTCCCCAAATGAACTAATTTGGGTTCTCCCAAAAAAGGGTCAAAACAACAATTTCAGGCCAAAACAGGTCAAACCCGTGTACACCGGTCGACCGGAGACAGAGCAGTGCATCACCACCGGTCGGCCGGTGGTGTGCATCCGTCGACCGGTCCGTTCGGCCGGTGGCCTACAACAAAGATCCGGTCGACCGATGCGGTCGACCGGTGGACATCTCGATTCCACGAAAACCCGCGAAAATCGGTCAAAACCTGTAAATCCAGTCCCTATTCGCAAAATCTCAAGGGACAACCACTAGATCCGGGTTCTAGGTCCTAAAACAAGTCCAAAGAACCCAAGATCTCCTATTTCTACCCTAGTTTCACTCAAACTCCATCAAAATCCGTTTTGAACCAAAAGTAAGTTTTAAATCCGAAAAACTTGAAGTCCAAGAGAGGTTGTTTCAGTAATCTTACCTTGAATCCTTCTCTTGATGTTAAAAACTCTTTGAAATCACTCTTTGGCTCAAACCCGCTCGATTTGGGATGGAAATGAGAGAGAGAGAGAGAGAGTACGGGAGTGAGAGTGAGAGAGAGAGAAAGAGAAACGACGGGAGAAAAGGAAAGGAAAAAAAGAAAAGAAAAGAAAAAAAAAAGAAAAGAAAAATAAAGAAAAATGACATGTGCGAAAATAGAACAATCCGTAAATGCGCCCATACACATACGGGTTAAAATAAATTATCAGTAAATAATTTAAATACCTTGGAATCATTTAACTCAATTAATTAAATCAGATTAGGCACACTAATAATCTTAATTACCTTAATTAATCTCAATTAATTCTTTCAGGGTGTTACAGCCCACCCCTTAGGCAATTTCGCCCCCGAAATTAAAACTCGCCTCAAAGTGCAAACAGATGCGGATAACGTTCGCATCGTCGTTTCAAGCTCCCATGTTGCTTCCTCAACACCGTGGTGCCGCCACGTTTTCACTAACGGAATCTCACGATGACGCAGACTCTTCATCTTCCCCGTCAAGAATCAATTGGTGCCTCCTCGTAAGACGCGGGCCATAATCAGATCGGAACGCCAAACCACCGCATCACCGCTGCCGGCTCAGCCGACATTTCAAGCATGGAGACATGAAACACATCATGCACGTGAGATAGTTCAGGCGGTAAAGCCAACCGCACGCCACCACTCTGACTCATTGCACAATCGAAAAGTCCGTCTTGACGTCCATCCGCCATATCTCATAGTCAAAATATGCTGCAATGGCTAGGGAGTATCCGGATGGACTTCAAAGATGGCTACCGGCGTAGAAAGTTTCCTCATAGTCAACTCCCTCCTTTTGGGTATAACCCTTAGGCACTAGCCTTGCTTTATAAGTCTCTACTTTTCCATCCATCCTCCTCTCTTTCTCTTGAAGATCCACTTGCATCCAATTGGTTTTTACCCCTTCGGGTAGATCTACAAGTGTTAGCGTTTATGCCCTTAGGAATAAATGTAACAATTTTTTCGAGACATTTTGACTATTAATAAAGATTTGTTTATTTCATATATCTATGTATTGTCCTCTTTATGTTCATAATAGTTGAATGTATGATAAGCAAACCGAAAGTCCGAGACTGTCATCATTCTAAATCTTTAGATCATGCATGTAATGTGAAGAACATGCGGAAGACAAGAATCTAAAGATGATAGTCTAAATCTTATGATCCATTAATCGAGGGAATAAAGTTGGGCACTTTATTCATGTTAAGATTGTTATGTTGTCTACTTCCTAACGGAGACGGCTTGTCTTGGTCGTCGGAGGTGGGACACCCGGTAGAGACATTGATATAGTTTCTAATGGTGAAATCTATATTGGATCGGACCAAAGATTTAATCGTTTTAATTAATAATTCTGTTTGAATAAAACAATTCACTTTTGATTTAATTATATGTTGTCATCTTAATCCCGAGATGGATGATGAACCCGTATACTTGACTTGTATCCTTTGATGTACTAAAGGGAGACATCTTGACATTATGTAAAGGTACGCTTGCCGGTGCATTGGGGGTATGACTCGTGTATCGAGATTCGTTATTCATAGATAGTGGAATCCATAGCTCCTATAAAGAGTCAATGATATCCTCTTATGCATTATCGGTGGATTAGAAAATACGAGCTCAGCTATTAGACTACTCTGTGTTATCTAATGGTTTCTTGTTTGTAATAGTATGAATAGTGTTTTTCCAATGGTTTGATAATGGAACATAAGATAAATGTAATCGGGAAGGTAAAATGGAACTTGACCTCAAGTCGATTATGGATATCCTATGGGGATGATATACTAATTTATTGAGTCATGGACTAGAGCTAATTAGAGCTTTGTAAATATGCTATATAAATCGAGAGTGCAGCTCTAGGCTTTTAGTGGAATAGCGCTAGAGTTTTATAATCATGAGACGGACTTGTTGGTTTACAAGTAGCGTTGTGATTATAGGAGCTTGATTTATATATGTCCATCGGGTCCCTTTGCTAGCTCACATAATTTCCTGTAACGATACGGTGTATTTCCTACATATTGGTAACTTGTGTTATTTCCATAAAAGAGGTTCAAAGTTAATTCATGAGTGATTTATCGGGTGAATTAATTGATAAATTGATTCTAGATAAATTGGTTGAATTATTGTTTTAAGAGTTGTTTAATATGGGAAGACTATTATATGACCGCTTTGATCGGTGTAATTTCTCTATTGGGTTGCTTGAATCAAAACCGAGGCTCTATGCAAGTTTCCCATGTTGAAGAACTAGGAAAATAACTTTTCGTCGGCAGCATACGGGTTGACGGTGGGTAGACCGGTCACAAGTCGACCGTCCAATCGACCCGCACAGTCGATGTTGGAAATGTGTCCATAAAGTGGGATATAATTTGTTATTTATGAAATAACAAATGTAAGACATTATTATTTTTGCTGATTTTATAAAATAAGATAAAGTTATGTTTTGACACATACTCAAGAGTGTTAGTAATATTGCTTAGTCCATACATCGTTACTAACGAAAGAAGAGTCGGGGGAACCCCATGGGACAAACTCTTTCGATACAGTTTAAAATAGATATTCGCAGTCTTAGGATTGATTGGGCAATAGAATCCGATTATGGTATTAGATCGAACCATGTGATCTTGGTCTCGGGGCATGGGAGTTGGACTCTGTGGTTGATCTAGACATGCTCGCAACATGTTGAATAGACCATGTGACTGATTAGGTTAGAGTAAAACCGTTTACACAACTCTAAACCTAATCATCACAACTTAAGTATATTTGTATAATTATCTTAATCCTCAAGTGGATGCATGGCTCAACTTAGTATCTCATGATCTTTGATTCGCCAATGAGATTAGTTCACGATTATTGAACGACATCTCGGTCATTGGGATCATGACATTATTGAGTTGGAGTTGTGTGATTCATGATATGGAATTCGAAGAAATAATATCACCTCATGCTTTATTGACGGGTGTGTGAATAAATAAACCAGGCCCGGTATTCAATGATGATGTTCATTGATTAAGACATCGTAACATGTGCGAGACATCTTACTAACGTTTGTCTTTCTTATTCAAAGTCATATAAAGGAGTTGAGGAAATAATGATTGGAATGGTCAAACGGTAATATTATATACCATTCTCGATCACCGATATTTACTGAAGGATAATAATACATTTACACTGTGGACCGTGTGATAAATTGTATCAACACCATTAGAAAAAACAGCGCACATGAATCGAGAGATTATTCGGCATCAAACTTTTAGTGGAATTGTGCGATGTCGGAATTAAATATGTTGATAACTTATCGGGATAAGTTAGTCGAGTATTGTAATTCCATAGCTTTGTTCATGTGGGTCCATTCGGTCTCAAGGCTAGCTCGATAAATGGGAAAAAGTAAACTCGATGTTTCGTTATATAATTATGTTTAAATTCATTATGTTATTTTTCATTTATTTGATAATTGAAAAATAAAAGGAATGAGTTTTGAATTTCAGAATTAATAGAGATTAATTTAAAATTCAAAATAAAATTTAAACATGATTTTATTTGGCAACTAAAGGAGAGAAAAAGTTGATATATTATTTTGGGAAAATTCAGAATCCCCTTGCCATAAGGAGATTTGAATTTTGCTCCAAAAGGGGAAGGAAAATTGAAATCCCTAGCCATGTAGGGATTTTCGGATTTCAATCAAGGGTTAAGGGAAATTCAAAAATCCCATCTAGGGTTTTGAGTTTTGAATTTCCTCCTATAGAAGGATATTTTATTGAAAACCCTAGAGAGAGAGAGTTCTTGAGAAGAGAAAATATATCACACATATTTCCTCCTAAGGGTGGGCGGATTTTAGAGACATAAGAGAGGGAAAATTGTTTTTTAGGTTTTGGAAAAAGAGCCCACACTCTCATCCCGAATACCATAGAGTCATAGCCTTGAATCAACGAGTGGTTTTGGTGTGATCGTGTCGATAAATGAACAATCTTGTTTCACGGCAATTCTCCATCTCGAAACGTGAGATAGTGAGGCAAGATCCTTGGGGTCATTTATTTCAATCGTCACAAAGGTATGTGTATTATTCTAATCCTTTGTCTATAAACATATATCATGCATGCATCTCTCGTTGTGGTTTACGTTTAATTTAGAATTAAATGGATATGATAAAATTTTTGAAATTCCGCCTACAATATTGTTGTTGTTCAAATGATTTTTCATATATAAATCACAACTAGATCCTACAATCGACCGTGAGTTATAACGTCTCTGTCACGGTCGACCCGGTTGCAACGTAAAATGCATGTTGACGTGGCAAAATCGACTTTGGATGCGATTAAATCTTTGGGAAAACCTAATTGTTACGGAAGTATGACTTCCTAAACAATATAAATAGCCTATTAAGTCACATTACTCTGTAGATCACTTGAGAGACTTTTTGAGGCTATTGATAAGAGATTCCAAGAGGAAAAATTATTTAATTATCAAGAACAATTTTTCTTTGGCTCTCTTGTGATTGGAAGGAGATCAAGAATACCAAGAGGAGATTAAACGAAGTGTGCCCACCAAGACACCGATCATGGAAACGAGAATAGCAAAGAAGACCAGTTGGTTGAAGCTCTTCTGGTTGCTGTTTGGAATGCTTTGATCTGTCAGACGTGCGGTTTCACGAAATCTCAAAAGGTATGATTTAGATCTTTAGTATTTATGTTATATAGCATCATGAACATGTTCTTGTTTGGCTTTGACATTGATTAAAATTTTTAAATTCCGCTGCGCACTCGATGCCATTATTTTTCCAACAATTGGTATCAGAGCCATGGTTATTTGTTCATGATTATGCTATGTACATAGATTTGTGATCTAAAAATATCTCTTTTATGCTTGAATTGATATTTTAGAGAGATGGCACTCTAGGGTTTCTATATTATGTTGTTGTCATGAATATATGGTGAATGAATGATTAAATAATTATTATTGGTTGTCATTTATGAATTATCAATGATTATTTATTATTTAATTTTTACCGGTTATGGTTCCTTAGAGTTTAGAATGGTTGTATAGGAATTTGTTCTTTGCAATGTAATTAGATATCGGCCTATCATCGCCGTTAGGGTTTATTTTATTTTCTTTAGTAGAAATTTTGTAAACCGGAAAACGGTATAGGAATTTTTATGTAAAATTCTTGGAGGAGATTGAAGATGGATTTTCAAGATGAAGGATATGAAAGTATCTAATTTTTCCTTGGTTTATAAAATTGTTTTGTGTTTTTGAATAAATTGAAAACCGCTTTGATTTCTGAAAATCTGGGTTCTTGTCGCACGGGCACCGGTCGACCTCACCGGTCGACCTGTTAGTGTAAGGCGGTCGACCGGTAGAGTATAACTACTCTATCACCGGTCGACCGGACCTAACGGGACAGTATACGATTTTGCAGTTTTTTGAGATTTTTTCAAGAAAACATGGAAAATAATTTTATGATAACCGGAATTAGATTGTGATGAAGAATTCAAGGACAACCGGGAAGATTCAAGATGAAGAATCGATATATGTTTCGATTATTCTTTGTAATCTTTAATTTCTTTCTTTTCTCTAGGATGGAACCATAATATTACGGTTATTATTATTATTATGCTTGTTGCCTAGCTTAATTGCTTTGTATGATTGCATATAATATGATTTGCTATATATGTGATAACATGTCATATAGAATAGGAGTGCCGCTCATTAAAATTGTTCATGCATATTTCTTAACATAAAACCTTGTTTTCCAAAAGATTGAGTAGGTGAGGGTTTTTGAAGAAAAGACCCATGGCCTCATCATTGGTCCGTAGGGTAACACATGGTGATACCGACCCCTAGGAAGGATTCATTATGTACCCGTGTGGATCTCCGAGAGGATAATTTATTTGAGCATATTTTTATGGTTGTACACCCTAGGTGACAATTGTAATATATGGATCAAATAGTTGAAACGATGGTTATACACTCAAGATTAATTTAATTATTAATCTCCCTAGGAGCTCTGCTAATTAAATTAATGGCCAAAGAAAACGGTTATCAATATATGTGATAACTCTAAGAAATTAGAGTTATCCACTGGTTTTATAGCTTAAAAGTTGTGTGTCATTGAGTAATTGTTCTCATTTATTGTATGTTTTAGAATAGATTTGTAGAATTGCATTTACTTTGGTCTAATTTCGTATTGTTGTTCTTCTTTGGTTAAAAGCTGGTCATTTGAATGTAAAATGAGGTGAAAAACTGGCTAATGCTGTGTAACTCTTTGCAGGAATTTGTTGGCCCAAAATGCTGCAGCATTCTTGGCGACATTCTGGGATTAGCTGGCAGCTCATTGACGTCAGCGCACTAGCTGGGCAAAAGCTGACAGAGGAATCCGTGTGAGCTGGCTAAGGAAGTTTCAATTGGGTCCACAGAGCACCTCAGCAGTGACACCTCAGCCCTTGTGTTGCCCTAGAAAGGAATGCTTCTCTCAGGACAATTGGGCAGCCGCCAGGGGGAGAAAAAGAGGAAGAGAGAGAATTGGGCAGAGATATAAAAGGAAAACAGTTGCTCATAAAGGAAGGAGCAGCAGCTAGAGTACCAATATACCAGAAAACACAAAAAGAGACATTCCAGAGAGGAAAAAGCTTCGGGAGAGAGCTGAAGAAAGCAGAACAACACGTGAATCTCAGCCTAGAAGGATTATACAACGCAGAGAAAGAAAGATCTGGAGTTGAAGAACATTCTTGGCTGGCCACAGAGGAATCCAGATCCAGCCGAACTTGCTCTTCTTCTGTTAGCTTAATTATCTTTGTCATTTAGCTCCTGATCTTAACTATGGATTGTATTGAAGCTTTGGATCCTGTAATTATCATTATGAACTAAGTTTCTGTAGCTAGGTTTGCTAATGGAACCAATATTGTAAGAATGACAAGTGGTTTCTGAGAATGCTATTAATCTACTATTCATGTTCATTCATGTGAGTTAATATCTATTTCTATTCTTGACTGGCCATCAACTTTAGGATACAAGATTAAGATTAATACTGGAAGGGTTAGTTTTAATCGGATTAACATGAATGATGCTTGTTCAATATACTTGCTGAGTAGTTGATTAGTGGAAAGTATAGGAATATATTATTCACCTAGCACAACCTAATGAAACCCGAGCTTAAATCTGCAGTCCTAGAGCTGGATCCACACAGGAATGTGCTGGAAATAGCTTAAAGGACCGCAGCCATAATTAATCGGAAGAACTTTATGCATCAACGAAGTTTCATTGGGAGGATAGTAGAATCTTGCAAAGCATTCTTGGTAACATTCTAGTCGGACTTGCGAGTGAGGGAAGTTAGCAGGCCTAGCTCGTTTTTACCATTAATTTACATCTCATCATTACATTCTTGTTATATTTAGCCATCGATTTCATTTCATTGACATTCATTTCGATCACATCATCTTAGTAAACTTTCTTTGAAAGTATTTCTTGTTATTTTGTGAATATACAACTCCCAACATATACTTTGGTGATTCATTCCTCGTGGGATCGATATCCGTATTTTGTGTACACTTTATTACTTGTAGCGACACGTGCACTTGCGAGCATAATTATCACGCAACAAGTTTTTGGCGCCGTTGCCGGGGAATTGAAATCATTAAAGTATTTGTAGGAGTTAATTTTTGTTTTACGTTTGTTTACTTTTTAATCTCATTCATTTGTTTTTTAATTCCTCAGGTTAGTAAGCTACTTGTATGAATCCACCGCAAGACCTGGAGTTGCTGCCTTTGGATACTGAAATTGAAAGAACATTCCGAGCTACGAGGAGGGAACAACAAGGACTAGCAGGAGTGAGAGACATAGCAGAAGGGGCAGCCGGAAACAACGGGCAGCAAGTGATTGCCAACAACCCTGTGCCACAACCAGAGCCGATGGGTGATAGAAACAGGGCCATTCGAGACTATGCAGTGCCCATTTTGCATGGACTCAACCCGGGCATCGTGAGGCCAACAATTCAGGCACCTCACTTTGAGCTAAAACCCGTGATGTTCCAAATGCTCCAGAACGTGGGGCAGTTCAGTGGAATGGCAACTGAAGATCCTCACATCCATCTCAGACAATTTATGGAAGTGAGTGATGCTTTTAAGCTCCCGGGGGTGACTGAAGATACATTGAGGTTGAAGCTATTCCCTTATTCCTTAAGGGATAGGGCAAGAGTGTGGCTGAATTCCTTGCTTCCAGATTCAGTGACATCATGGGATGAGTTGGCAGAAAAATTTCTCATGAAATACTTCCCTTATTCCTTGAGGTTGTGATTTTTTCAAGGTTTTGACACACAAACATATTTGTTGCATTATAACATGTATATATGTTTGATTACTAAATGTTTATGCAAGTTTGCTTATACTAGATATATGAATGTTTATTGTAGATCAAAATGTCTTCTAGCGCATTATCATCGATACTTAATAAACACAACTTAATCAAGTAGAATTTTCTTGATTGGAAAAGGAACCTAAAGATCGTCCTAACCTTTGAGAAACTGAATTTCGTCTTGAACACACCATGTCCTCCGGAGCCACCTGTTGATGCTCCTAATGAGGTTTTCATAGCGTATCAACGCTGGAAGGACTCTGACGATATGGCTCATTTGTTATATGATGGCGAGCATGTCCACTGTGCTTTGCAAGCACAACATGAAGATTACATAACTACTCGCCGATTATGGATAATCTTGAGGACATGTTCGTGGCCAAGCCCATCGAAAAACGTCGGGAAGCCCTTAGTAACCTTATTAACTGCGCAGACAAAAGGTGTTGGTTGCGAATCGAATTCGGCGGCGGAAACGCAGAGGAATAGCGGATCGTGTATAACAAAAATTTTCATAAAACTTTTGAGATACTCTATAGATTATATTAATTTATGCACCAATAAATTAATCTCATTAATTTATAAGATTCAAGGATCAACCGAAAAAAAAATACCTTGTAGCCGACTCGGATGATAACTTGATTTTCTTTGACCACGAACAGTCCTAGCTCCAAGCTTTTTGTGTTTAGAACACCAAAGTCTTCCACGTCAATTCCTTGATTCCACGTGAGGCGTGTGTGTGGGCACACGTGAGACAAAACGGTTTCTAAAACACTCGAATTTCCACAAACACCAACGCATGCACGATGTGGAATTTTGGAGAGAAAAATTTTCACTCTCTTTTTTGCTATATGAGAATTCCGCCACCTCTAGGGAAACTAGGGCTGAAAGTATTTCAAAAATTGTCTCACAATTTTTCATTTATCTCATATTTAAAGAGAAGAAGTCAAACTTCAAAATAGGATCAAATCCTTATCTCCAATTTTGAATTTGGAACAAAAATCCCTTCCCCTTATCTCTTTGATGGCGGCCACCCTAGGGTTTTATCCCTTTGTGTGTGGCACCTAAATAAGATAAGGAAGGAAGATATTTTATCAATTATCCAGTAGTTCAATTTTAATTGATTCAAATTCAATTTAAGTCAAACTTAAATTAATTTGAATTCTAAATTAAACAACTTATCAAATAAGTTTAAATGGATAAATCTAGATATGTTCAAATTCAAATTTAAATAATCTCATTATTTAAATAATAATTAATTCTCAATTAATTATTCTTGAGTATTTAATTTTAGAATTTCGTAATTTTAAAATTCCCATTTTGCCCTTTTTGTCCGGTAGAATTACAAGGACGACGCACGGGGACTAATGGACCTATAATTCGAGCTCCAATAAAATTAATAATTAATTAAACACTTTAATTAATTAATTAATTCTATTAATTCAATAGTTACTCCACTATAAACTTGGAATTGCACTCTCGGAATTATAGACATTAATTACTTCTAAACTGTGAAGTGTCCATTTGATATAGTATAGATCGATCCTCCATAAATAATTCATAATTAGAGTCGGGGTAGAATCCGTTAACCTCTCTAATTACATCTTTATCCTTGAGTACCATTGATTCTCTAATGGATAGTGATTCATAAAACACATTCATGGACCAAAGCGCTCTTACTATTCCAAGTACCGAATCAACACTCAAGAGAATTATTTATCCGCTTCTCTCTCAAGAAGGAATGGATTTCATCTCGTATAATAACATTCCCAGCTACCTATTTCATTATGTCTCCAAAATACAAGGAATAGGATTCGGGGTCTCGGAAATGCATCGAGTAAATCAAAAGACATAAATCCATAAATAGGAGTTTGTTAAGAACTCGGGATTAAGATCATTCTATATGATGACCAAGTAGACTCAATTAGAATTTCTATGCTTAACGGAAATTATTAGAAATTCATATTGTGTCTCAAGGTCCATGTTCCACATAATCTCATTATGCGAAATACACTCATTCAATATCTCACCATATTAGCGGTCTGCGGATAACACCGTTCCATTCTAAATGGGAATGACATGTATTAATAATGTTTTAATTAAAGATTCGAACTTCAATTAAATTCATTATGAATTACTTTTGATTATTATCCCTAAACATTATCCTCTTGTATATAAGACTTATATACAATGTTTAAGGTTACATAAATAATCAAGGAATTTTATTTGATATTCATAAAATATTCATAAATATATGCACATAAAATGATGAATAATCTATTTTATTAAATAAATAATAAATATCCTTTTACATCTCATGCTTTTTCAGGACACTATTCCCAACAATCTCCCACTTGTCCTAAAGCGGGTGTGTCATGTCTCTAATCCCAAACCCATCTAAGTGCCGATCAAAAACATTCAATGGCAATGTCTTGGTGAACGGGTCGACAAGGTTGTCCTCTCGACGCGATCTTCGTAACCGCTACATCGCCTCTATCCGAATGTCTCGATCGGGTGATACTTCCTTTCTATATGTTTCGCAGACTCTTATGGCTTCTAGGTTCTTTTAAATTAGCCTTTGCTCCCCTTTGTTGTCACAAGAGAGCTTAATTGGCTTATCCATATCCGGAACAACTTCCCAATCGGTTAAGAACTTCCCGAGCCATGTAGCTTCTTTTGCGGGGTCACAAGTCGCAACATATTCAGCTTCCATGGTAGAGTCAAGAACACACTTTTGCTTTATACTTCTCCATACCACGGCTCCTCCATCAAGAGTGAACACAGATCCAGATGTCGACCGTCGACTATCTCTATATGATTGGAAATCAGAATCTGTGTATCCGGTGAGAGACAGATCTTCTCCGGAATATACCAACATATAGTTTCTCGTTCTCCTAAGATACTAGAGAATACACTTTATCGCAACCCAATGATCCAATCACGGGTTGGACCGGTAGCGACCGACTACTCCCTTTGCATAGCAGATATCTGGTCTTGTACACAACATAGCATACATAAGGCTTCCCACGCCCAAAGCGTAGGGATACCTTCTCATATCTTCTTCCTGCTGCGGGGTCTTAGGACATTGCTCCTTAGAAAGATGAATACCATGCCTAGAAGGCAAATTCCCTTTCTTGGAGTTTTGCATCGAATACCTAGACAACACTTTGTCTATATAAGATGCTTGTGATAACGCTTAAAGCTTTTTCTTGCGATCTCGAATAATCTTGATCCCAAGAACATAGCTTGCCTCTCCTAAATCTTTCATTTGGAATTGGTTGGCTAACCACTCCTTTACATCATCATCATTCCCACATCATTCCCTATGAGTAGGATGTCATCGACGTAAAAGAATTAAGAAGACCACTTTCTCTTCTTTCTTGTACTTGTAGACGCATGGTTCATCAATGTTTTGATCAAATCCATAAGACTTTCTGACCTTATCAAACCCGATGTTCCACGATCTAGAAGCTCGCTTGGTCCATAAATGGACCTTTGCGGTTATGAGACTTTACATTGTTGGCCTTCCACTATGTAACCCTCTGGGCTGATCCATATAGATGGTTTCATCAAGATAGCCATTCGAGAAAAGTTGTCTTGACGTCCATCTGCCATATCTCATAGTCAAAATATCTTTGCAATGGCCAGGAGTATCCGGATGGACTTAAGCATGGCTCTTGGCAGAAAGTTTCCTCATAGTCAACTCCTCCTTTTGGGTATAACCCTTAGCCACTAGCCTTGCTTTTAAAAGTCTCTACTTTTCCATCCGCTCCTCTCTTTCTCTTGAAGATCCACTTGCATCCAATGGGTTTTACCCCTTGGGTAGATCTACAAGTTGCCGATCGAGTTAGAGTGCATAGACTCCATCTCGAGTTTCATAGTCGCTTGCCATTCTTCCTTATCGAATCATCCATCGCATCCTTAAAGGTCGATGGATCCTCCTTAAATCATCAAAGTGACGATTTGGGCTTCCCGGTATAGCGGTCGGGTAACCTGCTTACCCTCCCACTATGACGAGGTGCCATAGGAGTCCGATCAGAACTGTGGTCTTTTTCCGAGTGGTCCGACAACTCTTGTCGAATGTGGTCCGATCTCGCCGGAAAGTAACTCTTCTAATACTATCTTACTTACGGGCTTGAAATCTATCAAATAGTCATGCTCCGGAAATGTGGCATTTGTCGATACAAACACCTTTTGATCCGCTTGACTATAAAAAGGGTCCTCCTCTTGTCCCTTGTGGGTATCCCACAAAGATGCATACTTGACCTTGGTTCCAACTTCCCGGTCTTTTGCCTCAAAGACGTGTGTTTGGACTCCCCATATGCGAATGTGTCTCAAACTAGGTTTTTGACCATTCCACAACTCTAGGGGTGTCTTAGGTATAGATTTAGATGGAACTAGATTCAGAATATACATAGCGGTTTTAGGGCATAACCCCAAAAGAAGTAGGTAGTGAAGAATAACTCAACATTGACTTATCATGTCGAGCAAAGTCCGATTTCTCCTTTCGGCCACACCATTCTCTTTTGTGGTGTACCGGTGCGATCAATTGGGATACCACACCTTCTTCAATCAAAAATCCCGAAACTCTTGGTCCGGTATTCACCCCTCGATCCGATCGAAGTGTTTTGATTGGTTTACCTAATTGTTTTTCAACTTCGCTCGGAATTCTCTAAACTTTCCAAAAGTTTCGATTTCCGTTGCATCGTGTAAACATAACCATATCTCAAATAGTCGTCAATAAAGGTGACATAATATTCAGTAACCTCCTCTAGTTTGGACGTTTAACGGTCCACATACATCTGAATGTATCGCCTATAGGGGTTCTATAGCTCTTACTCCTTTTGTCTGTAAAAGGTCTCTTGGTCATTTTACCTTCCAAACAAGATTCACAGATTGGAAGCTCACCAACTTTTAGCTCGCGCAAAGGACCATCCTTTACCAGTCTTTCAATCCTATTTAGGTTAATGTGACCAAGTCTAAGGTGCCACTGAGATATGTGTTATTTTCATGAGAAATCTTTTGCTTTTTTATTCTTAGGTTCGCAACTCTGAACATTTCAAAGATTAAGCGGTGAGTTAGGTATTGGTTTTATACAATATAAACCATCATCCAGACGCCCGAACAAATATTTAAACCATTTCGAGAAATATGAACAAATTCATTATCAAAGTAAACTTTAAATAATTGTTCAAATAATTTGGCCACGTAAATCAAATTTCTGCGAATGTCCGAATAAAATAAACATTGTTCAAAACTAAAAATTTATTTTCCTAAAATGAAGTCTAACTTCTCCCATCGCTTTTTGCCGAAACTCTTGCGCCATTGCCTACTTTCGTCGTGTAGTCCCCATCGGCTAACTCAAGTGTAAGAACTAAGACTTTGCAAAGAAAAACAAACATGATTAGTTGCTCCCGAATCAATTATCCAGGTGAGGTATCACCCTCTACTAAACATGTTTCAAGAACTAGTAAATCTGATTTACCTTGTTCTTTTTTTTCTCATTCGCTTTT
>CP050224.2:33901705-34045558 GCA_012066045.3 Morus alba
GCATTTACACTGTGGACCGTGTGATAAATTGTATCAACACCATCAGAAAAATAGCGCACAAGATTATTCGGCATCGAACTTTTAGTGGAGTCGTACGATGTCGGAATTGAATATGTCGATAACTTATCGGGATATGTTAGTCGAATATTGTAATTCCATAGCTTTGTTCATGTGGGACCATTCGGTCTCAAGGCTAGCTCTAATAAGTGGGAAAATAGAAACTAATATTTTGTTATACAATTATGTTTAAAAAGTCATTGTGTTATTTTTCATTTATTTGATAATTGAAAAATAAAAGGAATGAATTTGAATTTTGAAATTAATAGTGATTAATTTAAAATTCAAAATAAAATTTAAACATGATTTTATTTGGCAACTAAAGGAGAGAGAAAGTTGATATTATTTTGGGAAAATTCGGAAATCACTTGCCATAAGGAGATTTCTAATTTTGCTCCAAAAAGGGAAGTAAAATTCGGAAATCCCTAGCCATGTGGGGATTTTCGGATTTTAATCCTAGGGTGAAGGGGAAATTTGAAAATCCCATCTAGGGTTTGAGTTTTTGAATTTCCTCCTATATAAGGATATTTATTGAAAACCCTAATGATGAGTTGATTAAGAGAAGAAAATATCACACACTTTTCTCTCCTAGGGTGGCGGATTTTTGAGACAAAATAGAAGGAAAAAATTGTTTCCTTAGGTTTTTGAAAAAGAGCCCACTCTCTCATCCCAAAACACTTAGAGTCATAGTCTTGAATCAACGAGTGGTTTTTGGTGTGATCGCATCGATAGATCAACGATCTTGTTTCACGGCAATTCTCCATCTCGGAACGTGAGATAGTGAGACAAGATCCTTGCGGTCATTGTAATTCAATCGTCACAAAGGTATGTTTGTTATTCTATTCCTTTGTCTATAAACATATATCATGCATGTATCTCTCGTTGTGGTTTACGTTTAATTTAGAATTAAATGGATATGATAAATTTTTTTTTAAAATTCTGCCTACAATTTTGTTGTTGTTCAAATGATTTTTCATTATAAATCACAACAAGATCCTACATGATCCTCACTTCTGATGCCACTTACTTGACTTTTCAACAATAGAGAGATTATCTCCTGCAATTCTTTGACATCCGCTTATGTTTTGTTGCATTTATCTTGTAAAGCCTGCAAGTTATCATCCCGTTCTGACAAAATAGAATGTTTTGTCTTAGTCATCCCAAGGCCCAATGCTCTCATGCGGCCATTCCCGTCAGGACCAAAGTAAGAAGCTAGAGCATCATCTAGCAAATCACTACGATCAGAAGTGGGCATCTCATTTTGTATTTGTTCCAAATTTTCCTATCCCAACAATGAGCAAAAGCATGGAAGCATAAGTACAACAATATAGACATTGATATTCAACATTACGAGAAGTTAAAGTTTTTCTTACAATGACGTCACCAACTGCTGAATTGACAGGTTCACCACTTTTTTTCTTATGTGCCTTTGTCCAAATTGCTACTCTATTTAATTGAGACTTGCTCGAACTACTTGCATTCTACAAGGAGAAATCTCAGGTTCACAACATTCTTTAAAATTAACAAGTGAAATAAAAAGGATAATTACGAGTGTACCATGTCTTCAATTAGCGAGCATATCCTTTATGACTAGTTGTATGTGGAAGTAGTTTCTTCCCGATGTTTTGATACTTTTGACTCATTTCCTAGTAAAAAATTAAAGAAAGCACCATATGCATAAACATGGAGTACATGAACGAGAGATTCCAATAGGTTTTAAAGTTATTTATACCTGAAAAGTTGGACTTGTTTTTCCTTACAAAAGCTTTCCATTCTACCACGATTTGATGTTATCAGGCTTCAATTTCAGTCTTTCTTCTTCGTTTTTGGCTTTCTTAACTTGGTTTACTAATCTTGATTTTGAGGCCCTCCAAATTGCACCCATGTTCCCGAATATTTGATGCTTCTGCCATTGTTTATCCACTTTATATATTGCCTACAATCCAACAAATATCGACTCTTTGCTAAGATATATAACAATTTTTTGTTAGTATAAGATATATAGTATACCCAGATAGCTTTCCAAAGCACTTCTTTCATCCCTGGTTGTAACTTTCTCCAATCCGGAAGTGTTACTGGAACAATCTCCCGTACAAGTGGCCCTAGAAAGGAAGACAAGCTAACTGATCCCCTACCTATTGGTTGTCCCATTCGTTGAAACTTTGAAATTGGACATTTGTCATCTAAGGCAATCCCTTTCATCCTTGTCTTCCCTCTCTTTGCATTTGGATTTTTAGACTTTCCTATAGATTCTGTTGTTGTCTCCTCATGTTCTAGTGCAAGAGAAGCTTCAACTCCTTGCAGTCTGCAAGACCTCCGAATAGGTGTCTCCTCAGGTTCTAGTTCACCTTCACTGGTATTTGAAGGAGTAGCTTCAACTCCTTGCCTTCTGCGAGACCTCTTAGAAGGTGTAGTGGGTGAGGTTATTGGTGATTGGAATGCTTCATTCCTATCAACCGACTCACCTAGGTGTGTACCTTCACTTGGCAACAACGGAGGAGTAGCTTCAACTCCTTGCCGTCTAAGAGACCTCCTAGAAGGTGCAGTGGGTGAGGTTATTGGTGATTGGAATGCTTCATTCCTATCAACCGACTCACCTAGGTGTGCACCTTCACTTGGCAACAACGGAGGAGTAGCCTCAACTCCTTGTTCTAAGAGACCTCCTAGAAGGTGCAGTGTAATGATCGGGAAAATATTAAGTCAAATCCGGACAGTCCGGTATTTGACCATAGTTATTCCCGGAACAGAAAGTAGTAGAAATATTGATGTAATCAGAAAAGTGTTATGTAGAAACTTTATATACGGGGTAAAATCACCCGAAAAGTGTAAAGTTATAATACGAATATTGTTATAGAGAAAATTCATAAATATCAGTTGTGAATAGTGAAATATCGGTTAAAAGTTAGAAATTTTAACAGGTATATTTTAGTTATGAAAAACTGAAATATTTGGTAAATGACCAAACGACCAGTTAGAAAAAGAGTAGAAATATTAGAAGTAAGGAAAATGGCAAAAGTTCCTGAAACAGAATTTTCCCGAGTCAGTTAAAGCGGGAAACTGCAAAAAAAATGAGTACCGCGAGGGTACGCGTTTTGGGCAATTCTGGATTGTTTAAAATGAAAATTTCAGAAAAAGAAATTGACTATTGAGATACCCAAGAGAAGTGGGTTGAATATGAGAAATTTGACCCAGGGTGCTCGGCAGTCCAAAAAAGCAGTATAGAACCTGTACCGGGTGTGAAATTATCGGTACCAGAAAGAGACTCGTTTTGAAAAACGGAAAGTTTGGTCTCGACAAGAAAAATGTGAGGAACACGGAACCACTTAAATTAAGTGTGAAACTTAATTAGAATTAGTCAAATTAAATTATAGGAATTAAAGTGATTTCTTTAATTTAATTTAGAAAGTAATAAGAGATATTATTATAAATAATATTATAATATTCATTAATACACTTAAAGAGGGCCTCTGAAGGAAATTAGAAACATTATGTTCTATTTTCCTAAGGGTGGCCGAGAGACTAGAGAAAAGAGAGAGAAAAGAGAGAAAATCAAGGGAAAATCAAGGAATCATCCGTTTTCACCGAAATTTCTTCCGTTCAGTCCGGTGGAAATATAACCCGAGGCATTCTAGCAGAGAATCTCAACTTTTCAAGGTAAGATTTTCAGATTTTTCATGAGAAACTGCTTGCTTTTTCGTTTTTGTGAATAATAACTCATCTCAGGAAAAATCCGTAAAACTGAAAAACGAAACCGAGGTTTTGTCGGGGACTACGATAGGAGTTTAATGTGCAAGTATTGAAAGGATTGAACAATTTTTTTTGGATTTACACTAAAAATCCGAAAATCCCTAGAAATGGAGGAAATGTATTTTTGTTCAATTTATGTAGCAATTTGTGTTCAGGAATGTGAATCTGGACTACAGGTACCGAAATCGGAAGTAAAACGAGTTATTGAAAACTCGGGAAACGAGGAAAATTAAGGCGAAACTCTGCCGAAATTTCCTAAAATATAGTTAGCAAGCAATGAGTTAGGAATCTGATTCTAGAGAATGGATAACAGTTTTAAACCTCGGAAACGAATAGATTAAGATTCAGAAACCGAGATACACGAATATGTGTTAATTGCCTCTTGAGCTAGAATTCGGCCTTAAGGGAAAAAGTCCATAAATGAGTTTGAAATTAGATTTAAGAACCTAAGTATGAGGAATTGTGATTGGAATAGGGAATTGATACCTATTTCTATGAAACAGGTTTTGGCACGAGAGCCGAAGCAACAAGAAAGAACTTCAAGCAAGCGGGAATCCTAGCGGATTAACTGTAAGTATAGACATATATGTTTGTCTGGACTCGAGCAAGCTGTAGTTAGACTTAGAACTATGAATTTACTTATGTTCCTAAGTCTATGTGATTACATGTGACTATACGTGTTTGGAGGGCTTAGTGCTCTAGATTGAAAAAGGGCGACATATGGTTACCCTTATGCATAGTTAATACTGACGGGTCGTCGGCCTCCGCAAGGGAGGAAAATCTCACAGAGTAGAGATTCTGACTAGACCAGACAGTAAGAAATGACTAGTAAAGTAAAAAGACTGATGGGTCGCCGGCCAAGAAGGGAGGAAATCTCACAGTAGAGATTTCGACTAGACCGAACGATGAAGTAATGACCAGTAAAGTAAAAGACTGACGGGTCGTCGGCCTCCGCAAGGGAGGAAAATCTCAAATAGTAGAGATTCCGACTAGACCAGACAGTAAGCAGGGGCCCAGGCCCATAGAAGTAAGAACAGAAAGATAGAAAGTAGTTTAAAGCATGTTTCACACGAGCATATTGGCATCATAACTCTTAATGTAATTTCTATTAGTTTATGATGTATGCATATTTATACTTGGCCGAGCGTTAGCTCATCGGTTTACTAGTGTAAGGGTAACAAAGGTAAGCAGCCAGTCATATAGTGGTTTGCTTGATGGACATGCGGAGGCAAGGATGGCGGAAATGTCATGGGTACACGGGAGTGGTCTCTACTACGCTCGCTTAGAAAACAATTTTCCGCTGCAGATTAATGTAATGTAGAATACTAGTATGTATGATCATTTCTAAGAAGAAGATATTACAACCATTGTCTTAGTAAAGAACAACGGACTGTAATAAGTTAAGACAAGTTTTCGGGCACTAGTTTGATATCCGAATCCTTAAAGTAATAGCAAGATGTGTTATTAGTGTAACAACATAACATGTTAAGAACCCGAGGGTTAAAGTAAAGAAAAAAAATTTACCCGCACATAAACGTAAATTAAAGAGACAATAGTCTAACAACGAATAATGAATTAGACTAAAACTTAGCCCATTAGTATTAGTATAAGGAACGGCGACCGCGCCGCGAGGGCGCGGGACGCCACAGTTGGTATCAGAGCGGCGTTCCTACTCCTGCCATGACAAGTCCCGCACCTATACTTTTGCGCAGTCCAGGTAAATTAGTTTATGAACTAAAACTAAGAATTTCTTATTTCTTTTTTTTTGCAAGACAGAGCAGGTACTAATGGATCGATCATATCCATCATCCCGGTTAGCGCCCACACCACAAGAGAATACGTTGTGGGGACGGGTAAGAATGTTTCTAATGTCACGGTTCCGACAAACAGAAAGGTCGGTACCCACTCCTGCTAGATATAGCCATCCACCAGTGGATTGGGAGTTAAGGGCTCTAGAGCCCATGGCGGCTGAGGCTGCACACCGAGCAAGGAGAGTCATTTTGACTACAGGTCGAGCCCTAGCTAGGTTCTACACCTGTAATCCACCTTCCTTTGATGGGCTTTCACATCCCACTAGAATTAGGGATTGGCTGCACCGTGTCGAGTATGTGATGCGAGCCTGTGACATAGCTCGAGAGGAGTGGATTGTACTCGCAGCGAGTCTGTTAGAGGGCAATGCCCTAATCTTTTGGCAAGCTTTGGATGAGGATGAAATAGCAGAGATGCAATGGGAAGAGTTTTGCTACATGTTGAAGCACGCTTTTTCCCAGGTCATGCCATC
This sequence comes from Morus alba, assembly GCA_012066045.3. Classification (NCBI taxonomy): domain Eukaryota; kingdom Viridiplantae; phylum Streptophyta; class Magnoliopsida; order Rosales; family Moraceae; genus Morus; species Morus alba. Next base: position 33,907,791 of record CP050224.2, read on the forward strand.
CGAGTCGGCACTACAACAGAGTGGAGAGACATGTAGTCAGGTGAGTGTAGCCGTGACCTACACCCAAGCTCGAGAGTTTATCATACATGCCGAGAGGCTAGTATGAGATCGGATGAGGCCGTTGTAGCCTATATAGTGAGAGTTTTGACAGAGGTACTAGCTCCGAATCGAATTTTTAATCTAAGTGAGGAGGAGCAAAGTTGTCGATCCCCTATGGAGAGGTCCGACAGAAGAGTACCAGTTGTCGGTTAGTTCCGCCGATCGGATCAGACCCTCACACAATTTATTATTGAGGGCGGCTATTGTGAACACCAGCTGCTAGAGGAGAGGACACGGCCAATGGTGGTTAGGCGGGACTTCCCGTTTTCCAATACCCGTATTAGGAGATATGACGCGGAAGCCACTACCTCTCGACAACGACCGAGACCCAAGATAGAGGCAGCGGACGAGCCTATGGCCGTTCGGCGAAGATGGACCTACGTTGGGACCGTTGGTGAGGAAGCTAGTGGTAACCCTCAGTCGGATCCCGAGGAGGATTCGGAGGAAGACCCCGAGGAGGATCCGGAGGAGGATCCTGAGGAACACGTAGATGATGAGGATTAAGTTAGGACTTAGCGTCTTATTTATTTAAATATGATGCAAGGTTATGTAAATAGTATTGAGAAACTTAGACTAATGATGTTTTATGTATGATGTGATATGTATGGAATGGGACATACATAATAGATATGAATGAAAGGCTTAAAAACCTTTACTTTTGTGATGATTTGTATATGATGTGATATGCATGATATGGGGCATGCATAATAGGAGAACATATAGAATGTATGTTTTGCTAGTTGATATGAGAATGAATAATAGTTTAGAGTATTGCAAGTCAAGGAACTTTAGAAGAAGTTCTTCTTGCACTTAGACAAACGATGTTGCTCTTTAAGTGATATAGACACAGCAACATGGTTCGTACACGTCAAGAGAGAACACAAGCAGAACAGAATCCTCCAACACCAGACCTACCTGAAGAAGTAGCAGGTCTGAGGGGGCAAATAGCAGCCCAGGCTGAGGAAAGCAGACAGTTACGAGAATTGCTTACCCAGCTTGATACAGGGTCAGCAGGTTGGAGGAGCACCCCTCCGCAGCGGTTCCAAAGACAAGCCGCCCAACCCGAAAGCAACCCGGCAGAGAGGGTTGAACCCCAAGAGTTTTAGGGGTGAGATGGCACGAGAAATGGTCCCAAGGGAACCATTGTATGTGAGGTTTAAGAATGGCACCTCCAGAGTTCGATGGATCAATGCATCCACTGAGGCTGAGGAATGGTTAGCATCCATTCAGACAGTGTTTGAGTTTATGGAACTCACCGACAGGGAGAAGATTCAGTGCGCCGCTTTTGTATTAAAGAAAGATGCCCGCTATTGGTGGGAATCAGTGTGCGCCAGAAGGAATGTGAGACAGATGTTGTGGGATGAATTCCTATGCGAATTTAACCATAAGTATTACAACTTAGAAGCCCTGAAGACTCCACAGAATGAGTTCAACAATTTTAAGCAGGGCGACCAGACAGTTGTAGAAGCATGCCGACGATTTGATCAGTTGGCACGACTATGTCCTCAATTGGTTCCAACAGAGGAAGAGAAGGTTAGGAGGATGTTTAATATGCTCCAAGGAGATATAGCCACCGTTGTGGAAAGTGGGGAGTATCCACCAACCACGGTAGCCGATCTAGTGAATCGGGCAATACGTGTGGAGCATAACATTGCCAAATCTAGAGGGGATAGGGCAAGCCCTTAAGACAGCACTACCATCAGGTGATGTGTTGTTGTCTAGTCACTGGTTACGTCACGTACCAGTAGAGATAGCAGGAAGAAAACTAAGTGCGGACCTAGTTGTACTGAACTTAGTAGATTATGATGTGATCCTAGGAATGGATTTTCTAGGAAAGTATAATGCTACAATAGACCGTAGAAAGAAAAAGGTAGTTTTTCAGTCAGAAGGAGAACAAATGTTTGAGTACATGGGTTCCACGTCAGGGACACCCAGACATTTTATTAGTTCCCTAGAAGCCAGACAATTGATGTCTAGCGGATGCACTGGATATTTGGCGTATGTGGTGGACAGGAACCAAAAGGGGAAACATCAACCAGAAGACGTTCCCATAGTCAAGGAATTCCTAGACGTTTTTCCAGAGGAACTACCCGGACTTCCTCCAGAACGGGAAATAGCTTTTGAGATAGAGCTTCTCCCCGGCACCGCACCAATATCCAAAGCACCGTACAGGATGGCTCCAGCGGAACTGAAAGAGTTGCGGGTTCAACTACAAGAGATGTTAGACAAAGGTTTCATCAGACCGAGTTTCTCGCCGTGGGGAGCTCCTATACTCTTTGTCAAAAAGAAGGATGGCACGCTTCGGATGTGCATAGATTATAGAGAGCTCAACAAAGTCACCATCAAGAACAAGTACCCGTTGCCATGAATCGATGACTTGTTCGACCAGTTGAAGGAGCTACCACGCCAAGATAGACCTTCGATCGGGGTATCATCAGCTCAAGATTAGAGAAGAAGACATTTTAACGGCATTGAACTCGGTATGGACACTACGAATTCTTAGTGATGCCGTTTGCACTTACAAATGCCCCAGCGACGTTTATGGACCTTATGAACAGATTCTTCAGAGAGTATTTAGATAAGTTTGTTATTGTTTTTATCGATGACATCCTTATATACTCACGAGATCCACAGGAGCACACAGAACATTTGAGGATCGCACTACACACATTGAAAAAACATCAGCTATATGCGAAGTTTTTTAAGTACGAGTTCTGGTTAGATAAAGTCCACTTCCTCGGACATGTAGTATCTAAGGAAGGAATCACCGTGGATCCAGCAAAGGTTGAAGCGGTTGAGAAGTGGCCAGTTCCAAAGAGTGTTACAGAAATTCGATGTTTCCTAGGATTGGCAGGGTATTACAGAAGGTTTGTGGAGGATTTGCCTGCCTTGCGCCTCCTCTCAACGCTTTTAACCAGAAAAGATAGAAGGTATGAATGGACGGATAGATGTGAACAGAGTTTCCAGAGAGATCAAAAGAAGATTAATTAGTGCTCCAAAGACTACGATCCCAGAAGAGGGAGAAAAATTTGACATCTACAAATGATGCCTCAAAGACAGGACTAGGAGCCGTGTTGATGCAAAAATGGCAAGGTCATTGCTTACGCATCTCGGCAACTGAAGGATCACGATTAAATTACCCAACACATGATCTTGAGTTAGCCGCAGAGTTTTTTGCGCTCAAGTTATGGCGGCATTACCTATATGGGATTCAATGCCAAATTTATAGGGACCATCGAGCTCAAAGTACTTCTTCACGCAGAAGGAGCTTAATATGAGACAAAGACGATGGCTTGAACTTGTGAAGGACTACAATTGTGAAATCCTTTATCATCCAGGTAAAGCCAACCGAGTAGCAGAGACGCTTTGAGTAGAAACCAGCACTACGGACTCCAGTGGAGACCGAATTGTTGCCAAGGCGCCTTCAACAAGAGATTAATCTCCTAGACCTCGAATTAATCTCGGTAAGTTAGCTTCTCTCGAGGCTGCAGCACTGTGCATGAGGATGAGATACGAGAAGCTCAGAAAGGTGATCCAATTATGGATGGATACAGGAAGGAGATAGTAGATAATGCAAGGTCAAATTTCAGCCTTTCAAAGGACGGAATTCTCCTATACCAAAGAAGAATTTGTGTACCGGATCAAGAAGCAGATACTCGCGGAAGCGCACAGCACGCCATATTCCGTACACCCAGGTGCCACCAAAATGATTCAAGATTTGAAACAACATTTTTGGTGGAGGCGAATGAAGAATGACATAGTTGACTATGTTAGTCGTCGCTTGACATGCCAAAAGGTCAAAGCGGAACATCGGAGACCACTGGAAGCTTATGACCACTAGAGATCCGGAATGGAAGTGGGAACACTTAGCCATGGACTTTGTAACCGGACTTCCGAGAACCAGTGAGGGATACGATGCCATTTGGGTAGTCGTGGATCGGCTAACGAAATCAGCGCATTTCATTCCGATCAAGATAACTTACTCCTTAGAGAGGTTAGCTGAGTTATACGTGGCTAAGGTAGTAAAGCTATATGGAGTACCAGTTAGTATAGTGTCGGACTGAGACAGCCAATTTACCTCCAATTTTTGGAGAAGTGTTCAGGAAGCGATGGGGTTAGAATTACGCTATAGCACAGCGTTTCATCCCCAAACGGATGGGCAGTCAGAGAGGATCATTCAGACCCTTGAAGATATGCTTCGTGCATGCGCAATGGATTTCAAGGGCGCATGGAGTATGAAGTTGCCATTGATCGAATTCTCGTATAATAATAGTTACCAAGCTTCCATCGGCATGGCCCCGTATGAAGCACTTTACGGAAGGAAGTGTAGATCCCCAGTTCATTGGTATGACACTCGGGAAAAGCAGCTTCACAAGACGGAATTCATTCAAGAGGCCATTGAGACAGTGCAAAAGATTCTGTAGAAGATTAGAGCTGGCTCGAGCCGGCAAAAGAGTTATGCAGATAAACGACAGAGACCCTTGAAATTTTCTGTAGGGGGGACTCCATATTCCTAAAAAGTCGTACCAATGAAGGGTGTGATGCATTTTGGGAAGAAAGGTGTTTGAGCCCACGTTACATAGGGCCTTTCGAGATCATTGAAAGAATAGGAAAGGTAGCTTACCGACTAGCTCCGCCAGAGTTGGCCTCAGTGCACAGTGTGTGTTTCATGTAGCAATGCTCGGAAGTATATCTCGGATCCATCGCACGTGTTACAAAGATGAGCCTATTCAGATTCACGAAGATTTGTCCTATGAGGAACAACCGGTCCAAATTCTAGCCAGAGAAGAAAGGAAACTCGAGAAGTCATAGTATCCCAATGGTTAAAGTGCAAAGTGAAAAAATCACAATGTTGCAGAAGCCACTTGGGAAGTAGAAGAAGAGATCGCAGACAATACCCCAGTTGTTCTGATTTTTGGACGAAAATTCCTTAAGGAGGGTGAATGTAATGCCAAGGGAAAATATTAAGTCAAATCCGGACAGTCCGGTATTTGACCATAGTTATTCCCGGAACAGAAAGTAGTAGAAATATTGATGTAATCAGAAAAGTGTTATGTAGAAACTTTATATACGGGGTAAAATCACCCGAAAAGTGTAAAGTTATAATACGAATATTGTTATAGAGAAAATTCATAAATATCAGTTGTGAATAGTGAAATATCGGTTAAAAGTTAGAAATTTTAACAGGTATATTTTAGTTATGAAAACTCAAATATTTGTAAATGACCAAACGACCAGTTAGAAAAAGAGTAGAAATATTAGAAGTAAGGAAAATGGCAAAAGTTCACGAAACAGAATTTTCCCGAGTCGGTTAAAGCGGGAAACCGCAAAAAAATGAGTACCGGGCGAGGGTACGCGCTTTTGGGCAATTCTGGATTGTTTAAAATGAAAATTTCAGAAAAAGAAATTGACTATTGAGATACCCAAGAGAAGTGGGTTGAATATGAGAAATTTGACCCAGGGTGCTCGGCGGTCAAAAAAAGCAAGATAGAACCCGTGAAAGGGTGTGAAATTATCGGTACCAGAAAAGAGACTCGTTTTGAAAACGGAAAGTTTGGTCTCGACAAAGAAAAATGTGAGGAACACGGAACCACTTAAATTAAGTGTGAAACTTAATTAGAATTAGTCAAATTAAATTATAGGAATTAAAGTGATTTCTTTAATTTAATTTAGAAAGTAATAAGAGATATTATTATAAATAATATTATAATATTCATTAATACACTTAAAGAGGCCTACAGAAGGAAATTAGAAACATTATGTTCTATTTTCCTAAGGGTGGCCGAGAGACTAGAGAAAAGAGAGAGAAAAGAGAGAAAATCAAGGGAAAATCAAGGAATCATCCGTTTTCGCCGAAATTTCTTCCGTTCAGTCCGTGGAAATATAACCCGAGGCATTCTAGCGAGAGAATCTCAACTTTTCAAGGTAAGATTTTCGGATTTTTCATGAGAAACTGCTTGCTTTTTTCGCTTTTTGTAAATAGTAACTCATCTCGGGAAAATCCGAAAAAAAAAAAACGAAACCGAGGTTTTGTCGGGGACTACGATAGGAGTTTAATGTGCAAGTATTGAAAGGATTGAACAATTTTTTTTGGATTTACACTAAAAAATCCGAAAATCCCTAGAAATGGAGGAAATGTATTTTTGTTCAATTTATGTAGCAATTTGTGTTCGGAATGTGAATCGACTACGGTGTGTACCGAAATCGAAGTAAAACGAGTTATTGAAAACTCGGGAAACGAGGAAAATTAAGGCTAAACTCACGAAATTTCCTAAAATCTAGTTAGCAAGCAATGAGTTAGGAATCTGATTCTAGAGAATGGATAACAGTTTTAAACCTCGGAAACGAATAGATTAAGATTCGTAAACCGAGATACACGAATATGTGTAAATTGCCTCTTGAGCTAGAATTCGCCTTTAAGGAAAAAGTCCATAAATGAGTTTGAAATTAGATTTAAGAATCTAAGTATGAGGAATTGTGATTGGAATAGGGAATTGATACCTATTTCCATGAAACAGGTTTTGGCACGAGAGCCGAAGCAACAAGAAAGAACTTCAAGCAAGCGGGAATCCTAGCGGATTAACTGTAAGTATAGACATATATGTTTGTCTGGACTCGAGTAAGCTGTAGTTAGACTTAGAACTATGAATTTACTTATGTTCCTAAGTCTATGTGATTACATGTGACTATACGTGTTTGGAGGGCTTAGTGCTCTAGATTGAAAAAGGGCGACATATGGTTACCCTTATGCATAGTTAATACTGACGGGTCGTCGGCCTCCGCAAGGGAGGAAAATCTCACGAGTAGAGATTCCGACCAGACCGCATAAAGAAGAAATGACTAGTAAAGTAAAAAGACTGACGGGTCGTTGGCCTCCGCAAGGGAGGGAAATCTCACAGAGTAGAGATTTCGACTAGACCAGACAGTAAGTAATGACCAGTAAAGTAAAAGACTGACGGGTCGTCGGCCTCCGTAAGGGAGGAAAAATCTCAAATAGTAGAGATTCTGACTAGACCAGACAGTAAGCAGGGGTCCAGGCCCATAGAAGTAAGAACAGAAAGATAGAAAGTAGTTTAAAGCATGTTTCACACGAGCATATTGGCATCATAACTCTTAATGTAATTTCTATTAGTTTATGATGTATGCATGTTTATACTTGCTGAGCGTTAGCTCATCAGTTTACTCGTGTGCAGGTAACAAAGGTAAGCAGCCAGTCATATAGTGGTTTGCTTGATGGACATGCGGAGGCAAGGATGGCGGAAATGTCATGGGTACACGGGAGTGGTCTCTACTACGCTCGCTTAGAAAACAATTTTCCGCTGCAGATTAATGTAATGTAGAATACTAGTATGTATGATCATTTCTAAGAAGAAGATATTACAACCATTGTCTTAGTAAAGAACAACGGACTGTAATAAGTTAAGACAAGTTTTCGGGCACTAGTTTGATATCCGAATCCTTAAAGTAATAGCAAGATGTGTTATTAGTGTAACAACATAACATGTTAAGAACCCGAGGGTTAAAGTAAAGAAAAAAAATTTACCCGCACATAAACGTAAATTAAAGAGACAATAGTCTAACAACGAATAATGAATTAGACTAAAACTTAGCCCATTAGTGTTAGTATAAGGAACGGCGACCGCGCTGCGAGGGCGCGGGACGTCACATGCAGTGGGTGAGGTTATTGGTGATTGGAATGCTTCATTCCTATCAACTAGGTCACCTATGTGTGTTTCTTCAAAATGCGGAGAAGCTTCTCTAATAAGCAGCTTTCGAGCAACACTTCTAGTATTCCTTGCTGGTGAGTCTAATCTTGGATGCTTGCCCTTTGACGGTGCACCTGCATCAACACCAGCACCCTTTCGAATCCCTTCCAGAATTGCCTTCAATCTTCCTGGTTGGATGAATGTTTCTTCCATTCCAAATCCTTTCTTGCATAACTGCCTCTTCCTACTAGTAGACATTCTTATGACTTCCTGCAATAAAACACAAAAGCGTAAGCATAGCAACATTGGAATTACTTGTTTTATAACTAAAAGAGCAACGATTATTATTGAAGAAAGAGATGTAGCTTAGCCTACAGTATTAATATTGACTAAAGGAAAGTAGACTATGTAACGTCACAACATTGAAGCCCAAGAGATGTACACAAGTGAGTCAAATTAATTTTCATTAAAGACAAAGGTATAAGCACATACAAAAAGGCACTAAACAAAATTCAAACTAATATCCCTTCACAATCTCCTCTCACGTAGGAAATGTCATCATTTTCATTGTCCTCATTCACTTGACCAGTTATAGGTATGAAAGGCACTGAAGTGTCTTCATTCGAATCACATAATTCCAAGCCGTAGAAACCTCTTGTTGGTGCGTTTATCACAACATACCAATCTGAATCATCGGTATCTCTAGAATAAAAAATAAGCTTCGCCAGAGGCTAAGATAAAAGGATCTTTTTCTGAAATCATGTTGACCATGGTGTAAATTAACAAGTGTAAACCTATCTTCATCCCTAATACCTCTATTAACACTAGCCCAATCACACTTAAAAAGTGGCAGTTGGAACTCATAATAATCTATTAAGATTATCTCTCTCAACACCCCATAAAAAAGCAACTACATCAACCACTTGTGACTGGTCTTTTGCACTTGATCTCGCACATAGTTGTGGCTTCCAAGGAAAACCCCGTAGTTTTGGGTGGCCATGTCAACATCCTTAATGTGGAACCATTTCCCATTGATTGTGTAACCAGTGTATGACATGGCATGGTTTCTCGGACCATAAGCGAGGCACTTCAAAATGTTAGATTTATTACAATCCATGGGAATCTGTAAAAGGTAAACCAAAATAATTACTAAATTCATCCGGCCCTATAATATGTAAATCTAACATAGGTGAGTTTAATATAATACCTTATCTTTTAACCAACTAGCAAATGTGTCTTCATGCTTCTTCCAGAGCAAACTTTCATTTTTTTCAAGAGATTTACTTGATTGTTTTAGATACTCTAAATGCATCCTATTTTAAACAAAAAACGGTCCATTAGCAATAAGACGTACAATAAGATATCACGACATAGAACATTTAATTAACAACACTTACTTCACGTACGGTTCAACAACCGCTGAGTTAAATAACACATAGCGGTGAGCTATTTCTAACATCTCATTACTGAACATGTATGGATTGCCAACCGAAAGTGGACGCCCTTCAAGAATTATGTCATTAGAAAATTCTTCATTTTGACATCCACGGTGATAAATATCAACTTTTGGCTTTATGAAATCGTTGCAAAATGCCATGCACTCATCTGCAAGATAACACTCTACAATACAACCTTCCGGTCGAGCACGATTCCGAACATATCCCTTAAGAGTCATCATGTACCTACGTCAGTACATATCAATAAGCAATCTTAGTGTAGTAACCAAATTGTAATAAACTCAATATAACAAGTTCACATACATTATATCAATCTACAAAGTGGTGGAATTACCTTTCAAAAGGATACATCCAACGAAATTGAACAGGTCCACAGAGTCTAGCTTCCCTTCCCAAATGAATCACTAAATGTACCATTATATCAAAGAATGATGGTGGGAAAAATCTCTCCAACAAGCATAACGTTTCTACAACTTCTTCTTCAAGTTCTATCATCTTTTCTCCATCGATGACACGCTGGCATAGCCTATTAAAGAAAAGACACAAACTAAGTAGCACATTTCTGGGAGCTTTTGGCAACAACCCTCTCAAGGCTACTGGTAGTAACTGTTGCATGAGTACATGGCAATCATGAGACTTCAAGCCCATGATTTTGCAGTCGTCCACTGAAACACACTTTCCAATGTTAGAACTAAACCCATCGGGGACCTTTAAATTATATAATCTTCATCTGCAGAAGGTGAGCTTTTCTGCTTTTGACAGTGTATGTGGAGCTGGTGGCAGATATGTTCTTTTCCCTCGCTCTTGGGGGTGCAAGTCAGGCCTAATTCCCATGTGTTGTAAATCCTTTCGTGAATTAAGACCATCTTTAGATTTTTTATTTACATGCAACAACGTATTTAAAATGCTTTCGCACACATTTTTCTCTATGTGCATCACATCCAAGTTGTGTCGCAAAGCCAAATCCTGTAAAAGGTAACTTCAATCAAATCACACATTATTACATCCATCAATAATTAGCTTCAAAAGTCAGAAGGAGGCTATTAGGTAAGTAGTAATTACTTGCCAATAAGGTAGGTAAAAAAAAAGTGATCTTTTCTTCCATAGTTGTTGCTTCTCCATATCCACATCCCTCACCTCGACTCTCTTGCGTTTAGGACGGACTTTCTTAACAACTTTTTTACCTCCTCTCCCATGCCCTTTCATAACTTCATTCTTAAAAATATCCATATTAACTTTCCCCCAATCATTCACAAAGTCCTTAAGTTGTTCATACATTCTTCTACCGGTCATTATTCTTGGTTTACTTTCTTTTTCTACCTTTCCATTGAACCAACACTTTTTCGTTCGGAAGGGATGACTTGGTGATAGAAATCTCCTATAACCCATGAATACAAACTTCCTACTAAAGGGCAACCACATTGCTCGAGTATTGTCAACACATAAAGGACACGCTAATCTACCTTTTGTACAGCAACCACTAAGATTTCCATAGGCTGGAAAATCATTTATTGTCCACATTAAAATTGCCCTTAAATTGAAAACCTCCTTGTCAAATGAATCAAAAACACTGACTCCATTGTTCCACAACTCTTGTAAATCTTCTATGAGAGGTTGTAGGTAAATGTCAATATCATTGCCAGGTTGTTTAGACCTTGGGATTAATAACGTTAGCATGATGTTTTTCTTTTTCATGCACAAAAATGGTGGCAAGTTGTATATCACAAGCATCACTAGCCAACAACTATAAGTTGAGCTTAAATTACCAAACAGATTGAATCCATCTGTGGACAATCCAAGTCTAAGATTACGTGCTTCATTTGCAAACGTAGGCCACTTCTCATTCACTAGTTGCCATGCTGGAGAGTCAACTGGGTGATGCATCTTTCCATCACCCCTTTTATTATTGGAATGCCACCTTAGATGATGAGCCATCTTTTCACTCTTGAACATCACCTTGAACCTAGGAATTATCGGAAGATATCTCAAGACTTTAGCAGGAACACCAACTTTAGCTTTTTTGGTATGTTTGTCAACCTTCCACCTTGAAGCATGACACCTTGGACATTTATCAAGATCTGCCTTATCCTTTCTAAACAAACAACAATCGTTAGGGCAAGCATGAATCTTTTCATACCCTAGATGAAATTCTCTCATAAACTTTGTACTTTTATACGTCGACCTTATCAACACATTAGGTTCGGGTAACATGTCATGCAATAACTCTAGCAATCCATCAAAACTACAATCAGACCATCCATTCATGGTCTTATGTTTGAATAAGGCAACAACGGCAGACAACTTGTTGTATTTTGAACAACTGGGATATAATGGTTCTAACCAATCATTCATTTTTTCATTTAACTCCTCTAACCTATGTTCTTGCGATTGTTATATATAATCATTCTCATCGCCATAGGCAGCCTTGTATAACTCATATATGTCATTCTTGTCAACGTTTTTCAACTCTTCATTTGTGTTTACTTCTTCCCCATGATGAAACCAAGTAGTGTATGTTGGATCCATACCATTGATTACCAAGTGTTCATAAACAATGTTACCACGTTGATGACTTAAGTTTCGACATTCTTTGCAAAGGGCACTTGACTTCTCCGGATAACCAAAATTCTTTTCAACTGTTTTTACAAATTTCTGAGCGCTTTGCATATACTCCGCAGTAAGTCTATAAATAAAAAGGTCAACACTAAGATTTCTATGACTACAATGACTAACACAAACAACAAAACTAAATTCCAATCTTGCTCACCTGTTATCACGCACCCAATCTTTATCAAGCATCCTAACATCATCAATCGACTTCATAATTAAATGCTAAATAAATTATCACATTTCAGACTAAGAAATAAAATTTAGTCTAACATCATTATAATAACAGATTTCTATTCATTATTCTTGATTAATAATCTTTTTAATCAAATAACTATATTAGTAAAAGAGTATTAATAATGAATGAGAAATAAAAATCTAGAACTATACACTCAATAGTAAATTCTATAATTTTCTCAATTAAAAAAATTATATATAAAAAAGGAGAAAATCTAGCTCTAGGGAAACACAAAATAACTAGGGTCAAGATGCTTAATTAACTGGTTGAAACTTCTGAGATAGATCAATATATTCTTCCACTCAAAATAATCAAAAGATGCTTATTATTAGAATCCGCACATGCAAAATCCAATGGAGAAAATCGAAACAAGGGGAAAAAGCGTATGATCTCTTAGAATCAACAACCAAACATGTTTGAAATGACAATTTCAAGACTTAAATCCCTTCTTACTTCAAGAATAAAGAGCATATGCATTCTTCCTTTTAGAATTATATCGTTCCATCATTAACGAATCAGGAAGCGCCTCAGATAAAACAACATCAATAAAAGCCCATGCATAGAATCCAAATTCTTGATCTACTGTCGTCTTTAAGTGGGATTCTAATTCCAGAAGTAATTTCTGAAGAATTTTAGGATGTAAAATGTTCTAACCTAAGGAAATATATGGATTACGTTTGAAGATTGGAGACCGATATTTTCATCAGATTAAAAAAGTAGTCTCAATTGCTATCTAAAGAATGAGTAATGAAAGACCATAAACTACGTACAATCCTTGCAAAATAGTGTACAGAAAGGAAAAATTTTGGAACAGAGATTCGAACAGAGAGAGAGAGAGAGACAGAGAGAGAGAGAGAGAGTGAGAGAGAGAGAGATTCGAACCTCCTTGGGGGAATCGAACGATGCACAGACAAAGAGAGGACTTCTTCCAGTGAGATTCTTCCCGGCCGTGAGGATTTCTTCCCGTGAGATGGACCGAAAAATTAGGGCATTTGGGGGAAAGTTGGAAATTTGTGGGAACCTAACACTACCGGCCTTCAATTTCAGAATCTAGGAGAGTAAATCCTGAGGAAACTTAGGGAAACTTAGGGAATTTTGGGGAATTTTGGGAGAATGAGGTTGTTTCCCTCTTGGCCGGCCAAAGCACTCTTTGAGTGAGAATGAATCCGTAATGGGCATTTCAGCATTTGGGGGTTTCTCTTTTTTTTTTTTCCTTTCCCTGTTTCTCTCGTATCTTGTGCGCATTTCCTTTAAAAAAAAGAAAAAGAAAAACGGGGGGAGGGAGTGAGCGGGAAAATTGGAAATTTTTTTTCCAATGCCCGCCCAATGTAATTGTATCTGTACATTTATATATTTTTAAATATATATAAAACAAATCAGTCAAAATGTCAACAAATTTTAATATATATGTATATATATATATATTATAACTCTTTAGAAACGCTATTATAGACTAAAGCAGTAACGTTTTTTGAAAAGCGCTATAACTAACCGCTACGAAAAGCCTTTTTTCTTGTAGTGCTAGAATCTCTGGTTAATGCGTTTAACCCCCAACAACAACATAGTCAGCAAGCATGCCTCCAAGGAGAAGGATTGAGGCCATCAACTAAGGTGGCCAAATGGACGAAACCGCCACACATCCAGTAAATGATGGGGTGGAGGAAGGTCCACCTCCGGTCAGAAATGAAGTCCCGCCCCCGGACATGCCACGGCCCGACCATGTATAGATGCAGGCTCAACTAACCACTCTAACCGACCTGGTACGTGGACTAATGGTTGTAGTCAAGCACTTAGAGGGAAGGAACTCTATGCCACCTCTAGAAGATGCCCCAAGGCTGCTGGGAGCTGCCATGGCTGAAAACCACAACCCCGATGACCGCCAACATGTCCTAGAAGTAGTCGGGGACAGTGAAAATCATAGAGGCCATCTTAGGCCTCGACCTTCCCAATCCTAAAGGGCTGCCGGACTCTAAGCCCCCGAGGACCGAGTAGCAAGAGGCCTGGAAAACTCTGAGGTACTACCCCAGAACCTAGGAGGAAACCCTCCGGGAGACTCAGGGTTAGTATAGGCAGGCGGGCATGCAAGGGGTGGACCCAACGTTCAAAGGGCAGAGGCGTCGAGAGTAGCTGGTTCAGTCATCTCAACAGAAGAAGCACGCGCCATCATGGAATGTATGGCAAGCCTAGAGCAAAAACTCACGGGCGACGTTGCAGGCCTAAAAAAGAACATAAGGTGAGTGGCTGAGGTGGTAAACATCGACATCATGCATAGCCGTACACACGACAATCCACTTACCGCAGAGATAATGGCGCCACCTCTCCCCGATAAATACAGGTCGTCGTCGATCCCTCCATTTGATGGTCGAGGGGATCCCGATGATCACTTAGAGATGTACACAGGGCACATGCTCTTGCATGGGTATGCCGAGGAAATTATGTGCTGAGCTTTTCAGAACCATTTAACAGATTCTGCCCGAAGATGGTTTCAGACGCTGAAGCCAGACTCTATCTTAACCTGTGATGAGTTGAAGGAAGCATTTTCCCTCCAATTCATAGGGGTTAAAAAATATATCCCCCCAAAGAAGAATTTGACGACAATATACCAAAAGCCAAACAAATCGTTAAGAGAGTGGCTTGCAAGATATAGGGAAGTTGTCGCTGCCACGATGGATATAACCGACAGAGAGGCCTTAATGGGGGCATTATCTAGTATGAAGAAAATTACGTCCTTCAAGAGAGAGCTGAACCGAAAACCCCTGTCCAGCTACAAGGAATTCCTCACGCGAGCCCAAGGATACATCAACGCCGAAGAAGCGGATGCGAATGACCCTGAGCACAGGTCCAACAAAAATAAAGGAACCAAGCAGGGGTCGACGGTAGGAAAGCAAAATGGGAAGAAGTGTCGAGGTGGAGAAAGTGGAGACAAGTAGCCAGCTGCGACATCAAGTGTTCCAGAAGCCAAAAAGCCGAGGCAAGAGGAGAATCGAAAGCCTCAGTTGTTTCAAATGTACAATTCCTACCACAAACTAACAGTAGTCAGAATCTCTACTCTGTGAGATTTTCCTCCCTTGTAGAGGCCGACGACCCGTTAGTCTTTTTCTTTACTGAATGATATGCAACGTTTCTCTACATGCACATGCTAACATAAAATGCATAATACTTCTTGCATACTTTAAATGTGCATAAGGGTAACCATATGTCGCCCTTCTACAATCTAGAGCACTAAGCCCTCCAAACACGTATAATCACATGTAATCACATAGACTTAGGAACATAAGTAAATTCATAGTTCTAAGTCTAACTACAGCTTACTCGGCTCTAGACAAACATATATGTCTATACTTATCGTTAATCCGCTAGGATTCGTGCTTGCTGGAAGTTCTTTCTCGTTGCTTCCGCTCTCGTGCCAAAACTTGTTTCATGGAAATAGGTATTAACCACCTATTCAAGCATCAAAATTTCTCATACTTGGATTCCTAAATCCAATTTTAACTCATTTTTGAACTTAACCCGTCTAGGCCGAATTCTAGCTCAAGAGGCAAATTACACCTATTTGTGTATCTCAGTTTCTGAATCATAATCTATTCACTTCCGAGCTTTAAAACTGTTACTCATTCTCGAGAGTCGAATTCTTAATTCAATGCTTACTAACTAGGTTTTAGAAATTTCGACAGGGTTTCGCCTTATTTTTTCTAGTTTCCCGAGTTTTTAATAACTCGTTCTACTTCCAATTTCGGTACCTGTAGTCCAGATTCACATTCCTGAACACAAATTCCAACATAAAATGAACAACAATACTTTTTCTCCATTTCTAGTGTATTTCAGATTTTTTAGTGTTAATCCAAAAAAATTTGTTCAATCGTTTCAATACTTACACGTTAGACTCCTATCATAGTCCCCGACAAAACCTCGGTTTCATTTTTTAGTTTTACAGATTTTTTCTTAGATGAGTCACTATTCATCAAACCGAAATAGCATGTAGTTTCTCATGAAAAATCCGAAATCTTACCTTAAAAAGTTGAGATTCTCCGCTTGAATACCTCGGGTTATGTTTCTACTGGACGAAACAAAAGAAATTTTGGCGAAAACGGGTGATTCCTTGATTTTCCCTTGATTTTCTCTCTTTTCTCTTTCTTTTCTCTATTCTCTCGGCCACACTTAGGAAAAGAAGCAAATGTGGCTTCTAAGTCTCACGTAGGCCAATATTAAGACTAATATGAATATTACATTAATATTTCTAGTAATATCTTAACATTACTTTCTAAATTAAATTAGAGAAATTACTTTAATTCCCATAATTTAATTTTACTAATTCTAATTTAACACTTAATTTAAGTGGTTTCATGTTCCCCACATTTTTCATGTCGAGACCAAAGTTTCCGTTTTTCAAAACGAGTCTCTTTCCGATATCGATAATTTCACACCCGGTACAGGTTCTATACTGCTTTTCTGGACTGCCGAGCACCCTGGGTCAAATTTCTCATATTCAACCTATTTCTCTTGGGTATCTCAATAGTCAATTTCTTTTTCTGAAATTTTCATTTTAAACGATCCAGAATTGCCCAAAACGCGTACCCTCGCGGTACTCATTTTTTTTTTACAGTTTTCCGCTTTAACTGACTCGGGAAAATTCTGTTTCAGTAACTTTTGCTATTTTCCCTACTTCTAATATTTCTACTCTTTTTCTAACTAGTCATTTGGTCATTTACCAAATATTTCAGTTTTTCATAACTAAAATATACCTGTTAAAATTTCTAACTTTTAACTGATATTTTATTATTCACAATTGATATTTACGAATTTTCTCTGTAAAAATATTCGTATTATAACTTTACACTTTTTGGGTGATTTTACCCCGTATATAAAGTTTCTACTCGAGGAGATCTCAGAAGGACTATGCCCACAAAGCCAGGGGGTTTACCAAGAAAGGTTCTGGAGTGTCTCCACTGCAAAAACACCAAGATTCAGTAGCACCGACGTGGCGTTTAATGAGGACGAAGCCAGCGAAGTTCACTTCCCCCACAATAGCGCATTGGTAGTAGAAGCCATGATCGAAAAGCATACTGTGTGCCGGATCCTGGTGGACAACGGGAGCTCGATAGACCTCCTATACTCCGACTGCCTAAAAAAGATGGGGATCCCAAAGGAGCAGCTAGAAAAGTCCTCCCGGCCGTTGTATGGCTTCACCGGGGACTTCGTCATCCCTCAGGGGACTATCTGGTTGCCCATAACCACAGGGGAGAAACCTCGACAGGCCACCACGATGGCTAATTTTGTGGTAATAAGGGGGGCTCTCAGTACAACGTCGTGATTGGGTGGCCAACCCTCTAGGCGCTAAGGGCAATCACCTCCATTTACCACAAAAAGGTCAAATTTCCTACCCCGAATGACATAGGCGAAATGAAGAGCAACCAGTATGAGGCTAGGGTTGCATACTCTGATGCCCTGCGCGGATATGACCAGCCGGGAAGACAGGAGGCCAGGATGGTTTATCAAAGCACCGTCGAAGACATAGACCCCAGGGTTCAAGAAGAGGTCACATGGTCCCAACCCGTCGAGCAACTGGTGGAGATCCAAGTCGATGAGGGTGAGCCAACCAAAGTACTAAAAGTGGGCTCGGACCTAACCCCATCACTTAGGATAGAGATTGAGGGCTTCCTCAAAAGGAACCTAGATGTCTTCGCCTGGAATCACGCTGATATGGAGGGGATCGACGTGGAGGTTATGTGTCACTCCCTAAACACTGACCCCTCATATCCCCCCAAGTGCCAGAAGTGTCGACCAATGAACCCAGAGAGGCACGAGGCACTGAAAGAAGAAGTCGACAAATTAATCAGCAATGGGTTCATCAGGGAGGCTCATTACCTGCGATGGGTCTCAAACCCCGTTTTGGTGGTTAAGCCTAACGAAAGATGGAGAACGTGCATCGACTTCAGTGATCTCAACAAAGCCTGCCCCAAGGATGGTTTTCCACTCTCTCGGATAGACCATATGGTCGATGCCACGGCGGGGACATGAAATCTTTGAGTTTCATGGATGCCTACTCCGGTACAAACAGATCCTCATGCATCCGGCCGACGAGGAGCACACATCCTTCATAACCGATAAAGGCCTCCCTTTGTTATAAGGTGATGCCATTTGGCCTAAAGAACGCAGGGGCTACATATCAGAGGCTCATAAATAAGATGTTTGCTCAATAGCTCGGCAAATCAATGGAGGTTTACGTCGACAATATGCTTGTAAAGAGTGCCAGGGCCACCCAACACGTCGACCATTTGGGTAAAATGTTTGATGTATTGAGAAAGTACCACATGAAACTGAACCCCCAAAAATGCGCCTTTGGAGTTGGATCAGGAAAATTCCTTGGTTTCATGGTCAGAAACCGGGGGATAGAAGCTAACCCTGAAAAGATCAAAGCCCTGCAGGATATGCGGTCTCCAACTAAACCAAAAGAGGTGCAAAGGTTGACAGGGTGCGTCGCCGCTCTAAACAGAGTTATATCAAAAGTGACGGATAAATGTGTCCTCTTCTTCGATGCCTTGAAGGGGAGTTGGCATTTTGAATGGACACCACAATGTGAAGAGGCCTTCCAGAAATTGAAGGAGCACTTGGGCAAGCCCCCAATCCTGTCAAAGCCCCTTCCCGACGAGGAGCTTAGCCTATACCTCTCCGTGTCCTAACATGCCATAAGCTTCATGCTAATAAGAGAAGAAGAAAGGATCCAGCTGCCAATCTACAATGTGAGCAAAAGACTCCTTGACGCCGAGACAAGATATACCGAAATGGAACGCTTAGCCCTCACCTTAATGGTAGGTTCAAGGAAGCTTCGACACTATTTCCAATCTCATATAATACGAGTCCTCACAATCCACTCGTTGAGACAGGCGCTGATAAGTGCACAAATTTGCACTAAAATTGTTCATAATTGCTAAATAAATTAAGTTTTAATTAAATATTTTCGTGGAACTAATATTTTGTGAAAGTATTTTATTTTAATTTAATTTATTTTATTTTGTAGAAAAATAAGACAATTGGGCCAAAACTACAAAGAAAAAGAAGAGTGAAGCCCATCAGCCAAACAGCCCATCAGCCAAACAGCCCTTCAGCCAGCCGTCCGCGAGCCGAGCCGCTGGAGCCGAGCCGCGCATGCCTCACCAAGCCGCCGCGTGTCGCACTCTGCCGCGTCGCAGACAAGTGGGCCCCAGATGCACGGCTTCCACGCGCGCTTGGCGCGCACGATTTCCTCCCTGGGCGAGTCTCCTTCACGTGCGCGTCAGGGCGCTCTGGTTTCTTCTCCGCGTGGGTCCCGCGCTACAGGTAGTTCCCAATCAACGCTCGCCACGTGTCCGCCCGTTCAGCAGTTCTCCTCCCACACTCGCCACGTGTCCTAAGCTGTGCAGAACCTTTCCTTTCCACAAATGAGCGCGCACCACGTGTCCACAACGAGCAACGTTTCTTTCTTCTCCGAACGCCACGTGTCCCGCCCGTTGAGTCTCTTCAGCCAGATGCGTTTGTGTCCGTTGCATGGTTTTTCTTCTCACCATAATCAGCCTTTAATCTCAACATAAAGCCTTGTAAATCCAATTTAATTTGACAAAACGTCCTTTTGTGTTTTTCTGGCTGAGTGTTTGGTTTTAGCATTTCCAAAACTCTATAAATAGGGTATTTTGTTAAGTGTAGGGTTAGAATTTTTTAGCTTTAAGTTTAGACACATTTTTCTCTAGTTGGTGAGGTTAGAGAAGAACCTATATGTGAAGTGATCTTGAGTGAATTTTGATTCTCCATTTGTTCTCCAAAGTTTATATATTTGAGTGATTAATTTTCTTCTATCTTCTTCTAATTTCTCATATTGATATATGTTCTTGTCAACTTTTATATAAATCTAGTCACGCTCTTTTTATGTGATTGTTGCATGATACTATATATTGATAGATATTATTTTATGAGTAGTCTTTTACTGCATTATTGCCAATGGTATATTGTCCCTCTTAGATTTCTCTTAAGATGATTTTTCCTAATACTAAACGTAAGAATTTTATTCACTCGAATACATTTTAATTCACACGTTCTTCAAATATTTATTTTCCGATTGTTAGTTTGGGATGTGAAACTTTCAATTGAGTAATCTCAAGGATCAAAATTCATTTGGGTGAACCAAGCATATAGGGGAATCTCGACGCCTTACCACTTTTAAATATAATTTTCTCCTATATTTTTCTTTAACTTTAACCTCTCAACAAAAATTCCATTCTCTTTTATTTTTACTTTATTATTTATCTCCTAAAGCTTTTTATTTGCTAATCTTTTCTTGTTTAATTTGTCACCTCCTTGTGGATACGACCGCCCTAACTGTGCTACCGCGACCGCTTTATTTTCAACACGTTTGGGCGTAATCAAATTTTGGCGCCGTTGCCGGGGAGGTGCGTTAACAAGATTGTTCAGTAGATAATTAGTCAAAGAGGTAAGTACTATTTATCTTTTATTTGTTGTTTGGCACGTTCCCTAAAAAAAAAAAAATAATAAAAAATAAAAAATAAAAAATTGGATGACGTCTGTTATTGGTATTACATTTTTGTGAGTCTTGTCATTTTGTCGTCTGTTAGTCAAGTTTGGTTTGTACATTTTTTTTAAGAGTGATTTGTGTAATTTTTTTTTTTCATTTTCTTTGGTTTTGTCTTTTAGTGGCCATTTAGTCCGTTTTGAGATTTTGTTTTTCATTAGTTAGTGTGTGCGTTTTGTGTTTACGTGTGTTAGTAATCATTAGTTGTGTTTAATATTATTATTATTATTATTATTATTATTATTATTATTATTATTATTATTATTATTATTATTATTATTTTTCCTTTCTGTAAAGTTTTAATAGTTTTGTTTTATATTATGTACGTTAGTTTTTATAAATTTTAATTTTATTTATATTGATTGTTTTCATTTTTATCATTTATTAGCGTTTGTTATTTTATTTTTGCTTTTAATTTTCTGTTATAAATACAATTAATTTTTAGGTTGTGACTTTTAGGTGACCAATTTAGACATTAAATTAAGACTTTTAATCTCTCATAATTTGTGTAACCTTAGGTTTTAGAATAGTATTAACTTAGGGTACTAATATCTAACATTTAACATTTCATAAAACACGTCATAAAACTTAATAAATTTTTTTCAAGCAATTTTGTGGAAACGTTGGAAAGTACAAACTAAGGGAGTTCTGTCTAGGAGGCTGGTTCCTGTTAGCGTTCTACGCCACCAGTCTTTCCTGGGAACGTTGCTCTGTCTAGGAGGTTGGTTTTTAAGGAGGCCTCGCCCCACCAATCTTTCCTGGGAGCACTCTTGGGGGTTGCGATTCACGGTTCTACATTATTGTTTTTCTTTTTTTCAAAATAAAAAAAATAAAAATAAAAAAATAAAAAAAAAAAAAAAAAAAGTGAAACGTTGTAAAGTGAATGAATCGTTATAGAGACGAATTAGGGAGATTCGCAAGAAGACCAGAAAACCCTAGTGAAGTTTCTTCCCACACGTCTAGTCCTCCCTCGACCCCAGCCTCACTAGGAGTTGCAAATCCGTTCGCGATGGCTCAAAACGAGGAGGTTCAGCAGAAGACGTTGAACGATTATCTTCACCCTACACGTACGGCCACACCATCATGCATAATGTTTCCCCCTAATATGCCGAATTTGGATTTCAAGCCAGGCATGATCCAACTCTTGCCGACCTTTCACGGGTTAGAGAACGAGAATCCATACGTGCATATAAGGGAGTTTGAAGAAGTGGTGGCCACTTTTCACAACCGAGCTGAAGCCGCGAACTCTGTGCGATTGAAATTCTTTCCTTTCTCTTTGAAGGACAAGGCTAAAAGCTGGTTGTATTCTTTGCGACCTAGGTCTATTGGAAGTTGGGAAGAAATGACGACAGCGTTTTTCAACAAGTATTTCCCTCACCATAAGACCAATGGTCTAAAGCGACAGATCTCGACCTTTACCCAGAAAGACAATGAAACTCTGTATCAAGTTTGGGAACGGTTCAAGGATCTGTTAAATCAGTGTCCTCACCATGGTTACGAGAATTGGCGCCTCGTCAGTTATTTCTACGAAGGACTCACGATTTGAGAGCGCCAATTAGTGGAGATGATGTGCAATGGTGAGTTTCTCAAAAAGGATCCCAAGGAGGCTTTTGAGTATCTCAATGAGTTAGCCGAAAAAGCCCACACATGGACTGGTCCAAGTGCTACTGACAGCACCAATAGGTCCCGACCGGTTGGAATCTATCAATTAAGGGAGGAGGACAACCTCAAAGCCCAAGTCGAATCTTTGACAAGGCAAATTGAGGCCCTCAAAGGCAAAGAAGGTAGAGGAATGCACACGGTCGCAAGGGCAGAGACACATGAGCCATGCTTTGTCTGTGGTAGGGTGGAACATTTAGCTAAGGATTGTCCTGCTTATGGTGAAATTAGAGGGGTTTATGAGGAGCAATGCAATGCCTTAGGGGCATACAACAAACCCTTCTCTAACACATACAATCTTGGCTGGAGGAACCATCCAAACTTGCTTGAGAGATTCCACCCAAGCACAACCATCGGAAGGACAATGGAGAATCGAGCAACAAACCGCAACCACCAAAGGCGATTCGCACCTCAATACAATTTGCAACAGCCAATGAGTTCTCTTGAGAACACTTTGCAATCTTTCATGGAGGTGCAGAGTAAGACGAATCAAGTTTGAGTCACTATTCACGCAAATGGTGGAAGAAAGTAAAGAAATGAAGAGTCAAATTACGGTCGATCGGAGCTTTGGCTGTTCAAGAACGTGGCAAGTTCCCTTCACAAGCTCAGTCAAACCAAAAAGGCCAACATATGGAGCAAACCCCTTGAGGAGTTTGTTTCCAACACTTTTGTATCATATTTTTGTTTCTTTATTTTGTTTGGTGTGTTTGGTGTGCTTTGTGTGCTTTTATTTTTAGTTTGTTTTTGTGTGCTTTTATATTTGTTTGTGTGTTTTGGTAATTCAGTTCAGGAGGCTCAGTTGTGTTCCAATGTTCATCATCCAGGTGTTCTCTTTCCCTGTCTTCATCATATTGCATATATTTTTTGACATTGAGGACACTGTCTGATTTTGGGTTGGGGGTGGTGAGCATATTCATGCGTGAGATCAATTTTTGTCTTGTTGTTATTTTGGATCAAAATTTTTGCGAGATTATCTAGGTATGATTTCAAAATGTTCAGTTTGAGTCAGTTTTTGCTATCTTAATTACTAAGAAATGATTTCCCGAGTTATTTTTGAGCACATGCCAAACCTTGTGGTAAGATGGTTGTTAACACATTTAGTTGAGAAAAATTCCGAGATTAAGTTTTTATTTTTAGTGAGTTGTGAGAGTTGAGAAAACAGCTTTTTGAACTTTCATTGATCTTTTGAGTTGGTTGAGTCATTATTGGAGCACCATTGCTTGACTTGTGACATTTGCTTGAGGGATGATTTCTGGTTAGGAATGATTTTTAGAATTGAGCCATGTGTTGTAAATATTTATCATTTTTCTTTTGTCTTTTACCATAAAAAGAAAAAAAAAGAAAAAAAAGAAAAAAAAAAAGAAAAAAAAGAGAGCAAGAGCAGCATTTTATCATCAATGTTTATGTAGTTTGGTTGTACTCACATCTTTCGCTGCATAGCAGCCAGTCAAAAGAATGCCTACTACATCAGTTTCATCAAATGTATGTTGTCTCTTGCCTTAAAAAAAAAACAAACAAAAAAAAGAGTGTGTTTATTTATTTGTATTTTTCGGCTCTTTGTGTGTTTATGAGATCTTCTTTTTGACCAGAATGAAATCCCAAAAGCTTGTTTATGGTTTGAGTGATGGATTGTTCCAAACATGTGATTTGCCTATCATTTGATCAATGTTTGTTTATTAGCATGTCCTTAAATTGCCTTCTCTCACTTGAGCGTTGACTGATTAAATTCCAACTCCATGAGTGAAAACCCTTTGCATTAAAATATTTCCGACACCCGTGAGGTAAATGGAGTTGAGACTTTTTCTTGGTGAATATTTTGATGCTATTTGTGTTATGGACTGTGGTAAGAGGGATACGATTTGGTGCACACACACACGACTTTGGAGTTATAACAGAAGTAGTTTTGATAGAATTTTCTGATCACTTACTAATGTTTTGTTTGATTGCTCAGGTGATTTTGCTAGTTTTGATTTGAATTTTCAACTTGACATGAGTTTTCTTTCGCTTGAATTGCTAGAGACTAGCAATAAGCTGGTTGGGGGTTGGGATAAGTGCACAAATTTGCACTAAAATTGTTCATAATTGCTAAATAAATTAAGTTTTAATTAAATATTTTCGTGGAACTAATATTTTGTGAAAGTATTTTATTTTAATTTAATTTATTTTATTTTGTAGAAAAATAAGACAATTGGGCCAAAACTACAAAGAAAACGAAGAGTGAAGCCATCAGCCAAACAAATTTATCAGCCAAATAAATTCTTCACCACGGCCGTCCATGGAGCCGATTGGCCGGAGCCGAGCCGTGCATGCCTCTGACTGGCCACCACGCGGTTTCCACCCCTGCCGCGTCGCAGGACAAGGGCCCCAGATGCATTAGCTTTCCACGTTAGCGCTACGCTGCACGATTTCCTCCCCGGCTAGTCTCACGCCGCCAGGCTTGGTTTTTCTCCGCGGTCCCGCGCTGCAGCAGTAGTTCCCAATCAACGCCGCCACGCGTCCGCCTGTTCAGCAGTTCTCCCACACTCGCCACGTGTCGTAAGCTGTGCAGAACCTTTCCTTTCCACAAATGAGCGCGCACCACGTGTCCACAATGAAAGCAACGTTTCTTTCTTTCTCCAACGCCACGTGTCCCGCCCGTTGAGTCTCTTCAGCCAGATGCGTTTGTGTCCGTTGCATGGTTTTTCTTCTCACCATAATCAGCCTTAAATCTCAACATAAAGCCTTGTAAATCCAATTTAATTTGACAAAACGTCCTTTTGTGTTTTTCTGGCTGAGTGTTTGGTTTTAGCATTTCCAAAACTCTATAAATAGGGTATTTTGTTAAGTGTAGGGTTAGAATTTTTTAGCTTTAAGTTTAGACACATTTTTCTCTAGTTGGTGAGGTTAGAGAAGAACCTATATGTGAAGTGATCTTGAGTGAATTTTGATTCTCCATTTGTTCTCCAAAGTTTATATATTTGAGTGATTAATTTTCTTCTATCTTCTTCTAATTTCTCATATTGATATATGTTCTTGTCAACTTTTATATAAATCTAGTCACGCTCTTTTTATGTGATTGTTGCATGATACTATATATTGATAGATATTATTTTATGAGTAGTCTTTTATTTGCATTATTGCCAATGGTATATTGTCGCTCTTAGATTTCTCTTAAGATGATTTTTCCTAATACTAAACGTAAGAATTTTATTCACTCGAATACATTTTAATTCACATGTTCTTCAAATATTTATTTTCCGATTGTTAGTTTGGGATGTGAAACTTTCAATTGAGTAATCTCAAGGATCAAAATTCATTTGGGTGAACCAAGCATATAGGGGAATCTCGACGCCTTACCACTTTTAAATATAATTTTCTCCTATATTTTTCTTTAACTTTAACCTATCAAAAAAAATTCCATTCTCTTTTATTTTTACTTTATTATTTATCTCCTAAAGCTTTTTATTTGCTAATCTTTTCTTGTTTAATTTGTCACCTCCTTGTGGATACGACCGCCCTAACTGTGCTACCGCGACCGCTTTATTTTCAACACGTTTGGGCGTAATCAGGCGCTACAAAAGCCTGAAACTTCTGGTCGACTCTTTAAATGGTCGGTGGAGTTAAGCTAGTTTGATATCGGTACATACCGAGGACAGCGATCAAGGGCCAAGTGCTGGCCGATTTTCTGGCTGAATTCTCCCATAGACCGGCTCCCGCCACACCAGAAGAAGTCGAGAGTACAGAATGGAAGCTCTACGTAGATGGAGCGTCGAGCAATAACGGGTTAGGAGCCGGCGTCTTGTTGATCAGCCCAGAAGGCCACAAGATTACCTCGGCGGTTCGATTTAAATTCAAGGCATCAAACAATGAGGCAGAATACGAAGCGCTAATTGAGGGGCTGCGACTAGCCAGTCACTTAAAGATTAAGAGGCTCAGCATCTTCAGCGACTCTCAATTGATCATTGGGCAAGTGAAAGAAGAATACCAAGCACGTTGCAAGAAGATGGGTGCGTACTTGAGAAAGGTAAAGGTAGAACTTGTCAAGTTCAAAAACTACGGCATACTTCTGATACAACAGGCCGAAAACACCAACGCCGATGCTATGGCAAAACTAGTATCTTCAAAAGACTCCGATGCACTAGGGGTCGTTCCTATTGAAGAAATGGAGTGGCCGACCATTGAGGCATTAATCATCCAAACGGGTGAAAGTTGGATGACACCGCTCATCCAATACCTGATGAATGCAAAACTGCCAAACAATAAAGACGAGGCCAGACGGATCAGGTATAAAGCTGCTAGATACTTATTGTACGACAGTTTGCTTTATCGACAAGACTATTCAACACCTTTATAGCGGTGTCTGGACAATGACGAAGCCCAAAAAGTCCTCCAAAAAATCCATGAAGGAGTCTGCGGTAATCATACTGGGGGGTAGTCTTCAGCTCAAAGATATGTCAAGGATACTACTGGCCCGCGCACAAAAAGGATGTTTTCCAATACGCTCGACGTTGCGATAAGTGCCAAAGATATGTCAATATTCCCAGAGCACCCCAGAAAACCTAACCTCCATTCTCAGTCCATAGCTCTTCGCCAAATAGGGGGTCAACCTAATCGAACCATTACACCTTTCGCCAGGAGGCTTTAAGTTTGCCATTGTCGCAGTAGACTACTATAGAAATTGGGAAGAGGCAAAGGCTCTGACTACAACCACGGAGGTGGCCTGCACCAACTTCATGTGGAACAACATTGTGTGCAGATTCGGAGTCCCCCACTCGATAGTATCTGATAATGGGAAACAATTCGATAATGCCTCAATGCGCAGATTCTGCGACAGCCTGGGCATTCAAAAGGACTTCTCGGCACTAATACATCCACAATCTAATGGGCAAGTCGAGGCAATCAATAAAATATTAAAGTGTACCCTAAAGAAGAGACTCGATGATCTAAAAGGGAAATGGGTTGAGGAACTCCCCAAAGTTTTGTGGGCATGCAGAATGACGAGCTGAACTACTATGGGTGAAACACCCTTTTCCACGACGTATGGCATCAAGGCAGTACTCCCTATAGAAATTGAAACGACAACTCTGAGAACTATTATCTACGACAATGATGGTAATACGTAAGGCATGAATGGGGAACTCGACTTATTGGAAGAAAAGAGACTCGACTCCCAGCTACGTCTCGCTGCTTATCACCAAGGAGCAGGACGATATTACAACAAGAGAGTTCGACAAAGAAGGTTTGTCCCAGGGCACCTAGTATTGAAGAGGGTAACGCAGAGTACGAAGCCCAAAAATACTAGTCCTATAGGCCCAACTTGGGAAGGGCCCTACCGCATAAGGGAAGTGTCACGTCCTGGCACCTACATTTTGGAAAGCCTCGACGGCAAGAGAATTCAACACCCATGGAATGCAGAACAGCTAAGGTTGTACTACCAATAGTGTATGTAATTCTTACGCATCCCAATTGTGTATTCTTTACAATTTAAATAAATTGATGTGTTTATAGAAAGAAAGGAATTCACCCCTTAATAACATGTCTGCTTAAAAAACTAAAATATATTAAATAGACATGGGGGGCAGAGGTCTATAGATCACTAAAAAACAACATGACGACCCCAAGGGGTGAAATTAGCGTCGACTCCTCCAAGGAGGAGAGGTGGACACTTAGCAAAATTCTAAGGAATTTTCTAAGACAATGACCCCAAGGGGTGAAATTAGCATCGACTCCTCCAAGGAGGAGAGGCGAACACTTAGCAAAATTCCTTAAGAGGTGAAATTAGCGTCGACTCCTTTAAGAAGGAGAAGCGAATACTTAGTAAATTTCAAAAAATTTACTGAGGCGACGACCCCAAGGGGTGAAAATGATTTCCTCTAAGGAGAAGCAATGAGCAAGTATGGAATCTACTATCTTCAGAAAACATGAATGAAGTAAAAAGAGGTTCGATGTTATATAAATTATAGGCATCAATCAAAAAAAAAAAAACAAAGGAAATCTTTAGGCCTCGCCGCCAGCCGCCGAGTTGTCGCCATCACCAAGTGGGGAAGAGTTGTCATCATCAGCAGGAGGAGGAGGAACATAAAGGAAGCTCAAATCCCACCGAGGATGCTCTTGTTTTATCGGATCAACGATTTGTTGACCAGCGGAATGAAAATCCTTAGTGTGAATGTCGATGAGCTCGGAGAAGCCTTGAACTCCTCAATGATCTCCGTGACGCTTGGCGTCAAACATCATTTGTGGCATCGGCTTTGGCTTCTTTCTTCCCCTCAGTTTTTTCGTCAGCAAAACACCTCTTCACCACCTCAGTTGCTTGACTTCTTCTTCTCGAAATTTCTGCACCTTTGTAAGTTCGCAACCCTTGATAGTCAAATTGGCCAACTCCTTTTGAAGGTCAGACATTTTGGCCAGTTCGCCTTCCAAACTCTTTAGTTGGGCCACGGCCACATCTCTCTCCTTGATGGTAGTCGAGCACTTATTCTTAGCATCATCAAGAAGAGAGTTAAGCTTGGTTTCCATGCTGTCCTCTCCTTATCACGTTCTTCAACCTTGACTAGATCGATAAGGTTGAGAATGGCAAGGATTAGGCCCACGAAAAAATGGAGGTCGGGAAAATAAAGATCTGAGATGACGAAATCGGCAAAAAGAAAAACTGACTCAATCGAGGCTTACGTGGATTTGGAAAGAGATCTGCTTGCGCTGATGATCAACTAGAGAAGACTGGGCGGTGGCGATCCAGTGTGGCTCAAGAAAAGACTCATACAGAGCCTGGAAGACGAGGGAGAAGTGAGGGGGAAGTTTTAGCATCACCCCAATCTCAGCATCAGAAATATCCGGGACTTGGAAGTTGGAATCCATGATTTTTAACCCCGGGATAAGCATGCATTCCCTCGGTGCCAGAGGAACATTAACATCGGGAATTGGGACCGTCGGCATCCAAGTTTCGGTCACCGGCGCCTTCTCTTTGCACCTCCTTTTTTGCGTAAGAACTTGCACCTCCGACACCGAAGGGACCTTTGTGGCCTTCTTTTTTCTCGGCGCCTGGGAAGAAGAACTGGCTTTCTCCTTTTCCTTGGAGGGGGGCTGCTGGCTCGGTGGGGGCTGCTGGCTTGGCTGAGGTGGCTGGCTATCGGGAAGCTAAATCCTCAATGACGCCATTTATGTGGAAACGGCGAGACAAAAATATAATCGACATTTGGATAGACAATGCCATAATAAGAAAGGCGTGAAAATCAGGAGTTTACCTTCATCGCTTAAATGGAAATATTAATGAACGGCGTCAACGTCAGTGGTGTCTAGGAGATCGAGAATCAACCCAGCGTCTCAAAGATTGGCCTTGGTTAGGAGGGTGTCAATATGACGAGCCTTGTACGAGAATGAAAAGGCCTTCTCAACCCTCGCCAATCTATTTCCAACGAGCTTCAGCCGATCTTGACTGACTGTAGGGTAAAAAGACTGTCAGCGTATAAAAAAGAAGGGGGAAGAAGAAAAGTGAGGTGAAAGAAAGAGAATCAAAATCTCACCCATGTTCCCAAATGACGCTTGCACCTTCCTACGGTGGGGCAAGCGGTCGTCGGGATGAAAATTAAAAGGCCCACGTATCATAAAAAACATGGGTTTCCACCCATGTGACGACAAGGGTATACCCAATATTAGCTTGCCGAATCTAGGTCGAGATCTCCCATGCCCACTCAAAAGTACCACCCCGCACTTTGTGATGTGGCATAGTTTGTAAATAAATCTAAACTTGTCCGGTGGAAGATCAATGTCAAACCGCTGGCTCCACAAAATTCAGGCGCCGGCAAAGCGGTACCAAATATTCGGTGCCAACTGGGGAAATGCCATAGAAATGGCAATAGTCCTTTACAAAGGGATGAACCGGAAGGGTCATCCCGCCATCTCGGGCTACGGTAAAGCGGGGAGATATCCGTCGGAGGCATACTAGTCCTAAAATGCATAACCGGGAGGAGGTATTGAATCACCTCCCATCAATGCAACCTTTTTAACTGCCCGGATAATGTCCTTATTCCAGACCCTTAATGCCACAATGTCGACTGTGAAGAAAGGCCTATCTGGATCACCACTTGTGGCAGCCAGGGGGGCATCTACCAGCGAGGTAGCCACCCCACTTACACTGCGCCCCCCCCCGTGAAGGGAATTCGGTCAACCACTTCGTCTATCATGTGGTCTACACTACCAAAATCATTTCCAAAGTCGTTGCATAGTCCATACATGGCCTCGGCGTCTTCTACTTCCCTCAGCAAAGAGTCGACACCTAAAGAAGAATAAGACCAAGAAATCTCCTCCACAGAAGGGGAGTCTGGTCGGACGACAGAAGGATCCTCTCGACGGGGGGTTTGGGCCATTGTTCTGATAATAAAAAAGACAAGGAGCTAAGTCAAAATCCTCAAGTCGAGAGGAAGAAGAAAAAGATGACCGTTCTAAGCGATGACCATTCTAAACGACGACTGCTCAAAATGCCTCGACATAACGTCGACCATTCATGTAAGAATGATAACGGTGAGTATTCATGGTAGCCAAAGTTCACCAGAACCTGGGAACCAGAAGCGTACAGACAAATAAAAATCAGAAAAAGAACTATCCTACGCGGGCAAATAAAGCAGAGTAAGTCTCTATCCACCACATTTCATATCAACACATGCATACGATTCGATAAGAAAGTCTATAAAAACAATACAAATGGGTGATGGTGAGGCTAACTTGTAAGTTAGATTCTAGGCAAAGTTCGGAACTGAGATGGCTTTTCCATATACCGAAGAGTAACGGCAGAGTAAAGGCAGTTTTAAAAGTATTGGAAGAATGGCCTCGGTTTGAAGGGTATTTAAGGGGAAGCAAGCCCTCGACCCTTGACCGTTGGATGAAGTTCATAAAATCTAATGGCAGGGGCATCTCTTCCAGATCTGACGACAGCAGGCAAAGGCGGGAAAATGAAGGGGCATGATCCAAAGGCTCACATTCGTCCTTCTGAAAATAAGGCCTCACGTCAGCATGGGGAAGTGACTGACGCGATCGTTGCGTTCCTAGAGGAAAACTGAAGCATCCAGACCATCATTACAAATGAAGGCTCGGGAACAGGTTCCCACATCCAAAGCACAAAAGTACGACCGAACCTAAGCCTGTGGCTGTCTAAAGGAAACCCTCGACTTGGGGGGTAGCTGTTGTGTGGGAAAATGCAGAGGACGCATGGAAGAACGACAATGTGACACGTGGCCTTAGCTTCTCCTCGCAAGACAACAACCCTCGACGTCTGGGGCTCCCTTTCATTCCACTATGAAGAGTCCAAATAAGGAGTCCAACTTAGGGCATCGATTTCATGTGACGTATCCACAAGGAGGAGACAAATTGAACAAGAAAAGATTAGCAAATAAAAAGCTTTAGGAGATAAATAATAAAGTAAAAATAAAAGAGAATGGAATTTTTGTTGAGAAGTTAAAGTTTAAGAAAAATGTAGGAGAAAATTATATTTAAAACCGGTAAGGCGTTGAGATTCCCCTATATGCTTTGTTCACCTGAATGGATTTTGATCTTCAAGATTACTCAATTAAAAGTTTCACATCCCAAACTAACAATCAGAAAATATATATTTGAAGAACATGTGAATTAAAATGTATTTGAGTGAGTAAAATTCTTATGTTTAGTATTAGGAAAAATCATCTTAAGAGAAATCTAAAAGCGACAATATACCATTGGCAATAATGCAGTAAAAGACTACTCATAAAATAATATCTATCAATATATAGTATCACGCAACAATCACATAAAAAGAGCTTGACTAGATTTATATAAAAGTTGACAATAAAATATATCAATATGCGAAATTAGAAGAAGATAGAAGAAAATTAATCACTCAAATATATAAACATTGAAGAACAAATGGAGAATCAAAATCCACTCAAGATCACTTCACATATAGGTTTCTCTCGAACCTCACCAAAGAGAAGAAAATGTCTAAACTTAAGCTAAAAATTAACAACCAATACATCTAACAAAGCTCCAATTTATAGAGTCTTTGAGGATGCCAAAAAGCACTTAGCAAATAAACACAAATAAGGACACATTTTACCAAAATAAATTTGATTTACAAGGCTTTAATCGAGAGTGAATCTTTGAAACATCCAATGGAACAACGGATCGCTAGTGATAATCCCAAATGGGTGGGACACGTGTCGCCGAAGAGAGAAGAAACATTAATCGCCTTGGCACGTGGCGGCGCGTCTTGATTCTGGAAAGGAAAGGTCCTGCTGTTGGTTGCCAAATCGAATTCGGTGGCGGAAACGCAGCGGAAAGGCGGATCGTGTATAACAAAAATTTTCATAAAACTTTTGAGATACTCTATAGATTATATTAATTTATGCACGAATAAATTAATCACATTAATTTACATCATTCAAGGATCAACCGAAAAATACCTGGTAGCCGACTCGGATGATAACTTGAATTTCTTTGACCACAAACAGTCCTTGCTCCAAACTTTGTGTTTAGAATACCAAAGTCTTCCACATCAATTCCTTGATTCCACATAGACGTGTGTGTGGGCACACGTGAGACAAAACAGGTTTCTTAAACACTCGAATTTCCACAAACACCAACGCATGCACGATGTGGAATTTTTGGAGAAAAATATTTTTCACTCTTTTTCCTCTATGAGAAAATTCGGCCACTCCTCTTTTTAGGGCTGAAAAATATGTTAAAATTGCATCTAAAATTTTCTATCTTTCTCATATTTAAAGAGTAGAAGTCAAACTTCAAAATAGAATCAAATCCTTATCTCCAATTTTGAATTTGGAACAAAAAATCCCTTCCCCTTATCCTCTTGATGGCCAGCCACCCTCCTAGGGTTTATCCCTATGTGTGGCGCCTATATCAGATAGGGAAGGAAGAGATTTTATCCTTTATCCAGTAGTCCAATTTTAATTGATTCAAATTGAATTTAAGTCAAACTTAAATTAATTTGAATTCTAAATTGAACAACTTATCAAATAAGTTTTGTCACACCCCCAACGGGGTGGGTGACGTGGAGCTCGATTAGGGATTAATAAAGCGGATCCCCAACCGGGTCCCACACATCGCTGCATTTAAATATAAATAAATTACATAATCCAGGAGCCTCGACACATGGGGCTCCACCCCTGAGACATACAAAGGTCGTACATACATGTTCGGGTAAATAAACAATTACATCGACATCATCCACAGTCTAGTAAATCCAAATATTAATTAAGTTTACTGAATTTTCTCAAATTCCTTACATTTGCTCAAGAGGATAACACAATCCTCACTTGATCCAGGAGTAGCGATCCTCGGCTACACACCGCACCGCCTCCTCGAGTCTCCGGGAGGGTTTACATTTAAAACATTGAAACATGAGCGAAAGGCCCGTGAGGATATAATTTAAATACCATTAAAATAAATGAGTGCGTAAATGAATAAATAAATAAAATGAGACATTAGGTCCAAGCAGAGCAGTCGGAACCTCGCATCTTTTTTTCTCAAAGGAAATATAACTGAAACTAACCATATTACAGGCTTCAGCAAGTAATTAGTACAAATTACTCACCTCACCAAGTGCCTCGCCTACCGGACCGGTTTTGGGTTCTGCCCCCGAGGATGCACTCTCCGCATCCTATCTAGGCTTACTGCAATAGACTCTATTACCAGTTCACAAGATCTCTTATCTTAAGAAATCATCCGTTTAACATTATGAAATCGTTCATAAGACCCCACGAACTACTCAAGCCTTGGGCCCCATGGTGAACAAGCCATGAGGTTCCATGACTAGACAAGCTATGGATTCCATGGACAGGACAAGCCAAGGATTTCCATAAACTAACAAGCCATGGTTTTTAAAACATTTTTCTTTCGCAAACCAATCCCTTTCTTTAAAACATTTTCAAGGCCAAAATCTTCTTTCAAAACAGGCTCACAAGGAAAAGGGATAGAAATCCTACCTCGCACAATCAAACCTGGGACTAGCGTTGCCCTTTTTCGGCTTCCGCTTCCTCAAGCCCCTTCAGTCTGAATCCACAGCGAGCACTGATACAAGATAACACCTTAGGATCAATCCTCAGTCCTAAAGTAATCGAATCTCAATCATATTCCAAGATTTTCAATTAGTGTGCCCTAATCAATTTTCATGTTTCAAATTCCATTCCAAGGGTTTCAAACATCAAATCAGGGATTAAAGATGCTAATCCTTTCATCCCAAGTCCCCAAATGAAGCTAATTTGGGTTCTCCCCGAAAACAGGGGTCAAAACAGCAATTTCAGGCCAAACAGGGTCAAACCCCGTGTACACCGGTCGACCGGAGACAGAGGAGTGCATCACCACCGGTCGGCCGGTGGTGTGCATCCGGTCGACCGGTCCGGTCGGCCGGTGGCCACAACAAGATCCGGTCGACCGATGCGGTCGACCGGTGGACATCTCCAGTTCGCGAAAACCCGCGAAAATCAGTCCAAAAACCTGCAAATCCAGTCCCTATTCGCAAAATCTCAAGGGACAACCACTAGATCCAGGTTCTAGGTCCTAAAACAAGTCCAAAGAACCCAAGATCTCCAATTTCTACCCTAGTTTCACTCAAAATCCATCAAAATCTGTTTTGAACCAAAAGTAAGTTTTAAATCCAAAAAACTTGAAGTCCAAGAGAGGTTCTTTCAGTAATCTTACCTTGAATCCTTCTCTTGATGTTGAAAACTCTTTGAAATCACTCTTTGGCTCAAAGCCCGCTCGATTTGGGATGGAAATGAGAGAGAGAGAGAGAGAGAGAGTACGGGAGTGAGAGTGAGAGAGAGAGAAAGAGAAACGCATGGGAGAAAAGGAAAGGAAAGAAAAGAAAAAGAAAAGAAAGAAAAGAAAAAGAAAAATAAAGAAAAATGACATGTGCGAAAAATAGAACGGTCCTTAAATGCCCATATACACACACGGGTTAAAATAAATTATCAGAATAATTTAAATGAATCATTTACTCAATTAATTAAATCAGATTAGGCACACTAATAATCTTAATTACCTTAATTAATCTCAATTAATTCTTGTGGTGTTCTGACTCCACCCCCCCTTAGGCAATTTCGTCCTCGAAATTAAAACTCGCCTCAAAGTGCAAACAGATGCGGATAACGTTCCTCGCATCGTCGTTTCAAGCTCCCATGTTGCTTCCTCAACACCGTGGTGCTTTGCCAAAGACTTTCACTAACGGAATCTCATGATGACGCAGACCCTTCATCTTCCCATCAAGAATCGAGCTGGTGCCTCCTCGTAAGACGCGTCATCTTTGTCAGCGGAACGTCAAACCACTGCACTCACGCTTCCGGCTCAGGTGACATTTTGGAAGCATGGAGACATGAAACATGTCATGCACGTGAGATAGTTCAGGCGGTAAAGCCAACGGTATGCCACCACTCCGACTCGTTAACGATCGGGGAATGGTCCCACATACCTTAGTGCGAGTTTTCCTTTCACACCAAACCGAGTAACTCCCTTGCGTGGAGAAACCTTCAACAGAACAAAGTCGCCTTCTTGGAATTCCAGAGGCCTACGCCTCCGGTCAGCATAGTTCTTCTGACGACTTTGAGCTGTCAACAGACGTTCTCGAATCACAGCTATCTTCTCATTGTTCTCTTGAATGGCATCCGGTCCAGTTGTAGGTCTATCCTCTGGTTCCAACCAACAAACAGGTGACCTACAAGGACGACCATACAACGCCTCAAACGGTGCCATACCAATCTGGCACGATAAAATTGTTATTGTAAGCAAACTCAGCTAGGTGCGGTATTTCTTCGATTCCGCCAAAATCCAGATCACAAGCACGAAGCATATCCTCCAGAATCTGAATAACTCTTTCGGATTGTCCATCCGTCTGAGGATGAAATTTGTGCTAAAGTTCAATTCTGTTCCCCATGGCTTCCGGAAACTTCTCCAATACCTTGCATTGAAAAACGCGTGTCACGGTCCGGCGTGATAGACGGTGGCACCCCGTGTAACCTCACGATGTGCTCCAGGTACAATTCAGCGGAACCTTCCGAGAATAAATCGCCGCGGAATGGTATGAAGTGTCGGACTTCGTCAACCGATCTACCACCACCCAGATGGCATCGTGCCTATGCTCAGTTCTCGGTAGCCCCATCAGAAAATCCATCGTGATATGCTCCCATTTCCATTCAGGGACAGGAAGAGGTTGCAACTCTCCCGCTGGCTTCTGGTGCTCAGCTTTAACTCGGAGGCAAGTCACGCATTCTGAGACGTACTCACGAACATCTCTTTTCATGCCTCTCCACCAGTACTGTCTCTTCAAGTCCTGGTACATCTTGGTACTACCCGGATGAATGGCGTACCTAGATTTGTGGGCTTCATGCAGAATCATCTTCTTTACCTCACCCGCCTTAGGAACAGCGAGTCGGTTGCGGAAATACAAGGCTCCATCCTCCCGGATTCTCCAATCCTCAAATTGTTCTCCGTTCTGGATCCTAATCCAAATTCCCTGGAGGTGTGGGTCCTGCCATTGATTCTGCTTAACTTGTTGCACAAGAGCTGGTGCGGAGATCAGATTATACACCACAATCTGGTTATAATCCTCATGGTACTGGGGATCATACTCACTCACTACTTCAGCTCTCTTCCAATCCTCCAAAGCTAATGACGCCAAAGTCCCTGACGTTTTCCTACTAAGGGCATCAGCCACCACATTAGCTTTTCCAGGATGATACTTGCGGGGTGAAATCATAATCTTCCATGTACTCTACCCATCTCCTCCGTCTGAGGTTCAGATCTTTCAGGTAAACAAGTACTTGGACTCTTATGATCGAGAAAGACCTCGAAATCTTGCTCCCATAGAATAACATCTCCATATCTTGAGCAAATATTACCGCCGCTAACTCCAAGTCATCGTGGGGTAGTTCGCTCTTGCGGTCTCGGTTAGCGAGATCGTGTTACTACGTGTCCGCCTTGCATCAAGACACAACCAAGCCCAACCCGCCGGGGAGTACACCTCCGTATGGCTCCTCAGTATTAGGAATCGCCGAATCGGTGCACTTGTCAACCTTTACTTTCCAATTCTGAAAGGCATGTTCACATTCAGCATCCCACTCGAATCGACTTCTTTCTTGGTTAACCGAGTCATCGCAAAGAATACTCTGAGAAGTCCTTCACAAAAGCGCCCGGTAATACCCCTGAAGTCGAGAAAGCTTGAATCCTACTGCCACATTCTTGAGCCTTTCCCATCAGAGTTTCGACCTTAGAAGGATCGTGAGAAATTCCTTGTCCAAAAATCACATGCCCAAGGAACTTCACTTACATCACCCGAAGTCACACTTCTCTTTTGTCGCATACAATTGGTGTTCTCGAAGGGTCCAAGAACAACTCTAAGGTGCTGCACATGTTCTTCCCAAGTCTTCGAGTAAACCAAAGATGTCGTCAATGAAGACAATCACAAACCGATCCAAGTACGGCCGGAAAACCCGATTCATCAAATCCATGAATGCAAATAGGGCATTTGTCAACCCAAAACGGCATTACCGAAACTCAAGTGCCCGCATCGAGTTCTGAAAGCGATCTTTGAATATCCTCCTCCCTGATTTTCAATTGGTGGTACCCGGATCTCAAATCAATCTTAGAGTAGAACTGTGATCCACCCAACTGATCGAACAATTCATCGATCCTCGGCAGTGGGTACTTGTTCTTCACAGTCACCCTGTTCAATTGACGATAATCAATGCACAACCAAAGAGATCCGTCGTGCTTCTTCACAAATAGCACCGGTGCACCCCAAGGGGAAGTACTATTTCGGATATATCCCTTCTCTGCTAGCTCTTCAAGCTGTGCTCTTAATTCCTTCATCTCCGCCGGAGCCATCCGGTATGGAGGAATGGAGATAGGTGCCGTTCCCGGAACCAAATCAATACAGAATTCAATCTCCCGATCTGGTGGTAAACCAGGTAGATCCTCAGGAAATACATCTGCAAATTCATCCACCACAAGGATTCCTGCACTATCTCCGCTCACTTCAAATTCACCTTCCAAGGCAAGAAGGGAAAAGAAACAGGCTAGATTCTTCCGTCCCCCAACGCTGTACTTCAACAGTCGTTCCCCAAGGACTGGATTCATCTACCGATAAGCAACCTTGTTTGGAATCCGTCACCAATGTAACTTTTTCTCGGTAGCAATCAACAATTGCACGTGCATTGCCTTGACAACCAATCCATTCCGAGCACCACATCAAACAGGGTCATCGGAAGGATAATCAAGTCTGCTCTCAATCGCTCACCACCAATCGTGATTTCGCACGACTTACACACACTCATCACCTCCACACATCCCAGTGGGAAGTTCAAGGTCATCGGGACTTCTAAATTCTCAGATTTCAGTTTCAGAGTCCGAACAAACGAACTTGATATAAACGAGTGTGTGGCACCTTTATCAAACAACACGTGAGCAAAAGAATGAGAGATTAGAATCATACCCTCAACAACCGCGTTGCTGGTCTGACCTCCAGAGCTGCCTCCCGCCAGGGTATAAGCTTGTCCCTGTACTTTTCCCTTCCCTTTGTCACCAACATTAGGGCATTGAGCCGGAGGCCTATCTTTGTTGTGGCGGAGGTGGTTGTGCCGGTCTCGCGCTTGAGGCCGTAACCTGAATACCGAGGCGGGCGATAGGTCGGCGCAGGAGGGTATGGCATCTGTTGCGGTTGATACGGCGACATGTACTGTGGCGGCCCTTCTTGACTATAGGAAGCGTCACTTTGGGCTTGTTGAGCCGGCGGCCGATTAGGACAATTCCTCCTAATATGGCCCACCTGCCCACAATGGTGACACTTGGGCCCGTACAGAGCATTTCTGTCACTCCCAGAAGAACTACTGCCACCACTTGCCATTTCTTGATTGCAGTTTCTTCTACCACTCCGCTGTGGTCCACCCGAAACCGAATGTCTACCAGAAACAGAGGGTCTACCAGAGACAGAGACCCGACCCGCTTCTTCTTCTTTACTTTGGCGATAGGCCAAGGTTATCTGTTCCACCCTTGTAGCAAAGAAAGCTACCAAATCCC
The DNA here is from genome assembly GCA_012066045.3 of Morus alba. Classification (NCBI taxonomy): domain Eukaryota; kingdom Viridiplantae; phylum Streptophyta; class Magnoliopsida; order Rosales; family Moraceae; genus Morus; species Morus alba. The sequence goes on from CP050224.2 coordinate 33,947,148, forward strand.
GTCAGTTCGAAGTCTTAGAGCCACCAAGGATCTCCTCACGAGTTCTTGAGGCCCCTCTCAAACGGAGACATCTCATGTGTTCAGACTCCACTAGAGATGGCGCAAACCGGGATAGGTCATTAAACCTAGCCTCATAGTCCCTCTGGACATGTTACTTTGTTTGCAGCCGACATGAATTCCAAAGTGCTTTTTCTTCCCTGTAACTCGGAGGGAAATCGATCATTGAACATCACCTCAAACTGCTGCTGTGTCATCCTCGTGAATTTCATCCTCCTCTTGACCTGTTTCCACCAAGTGTTTGCTAACCCTTCCATCTTGTACACCGCAAATTCCACCCATTCGTCCTTCTGAAAATAAGGCCTCACGTCAGCATGGGGAAGTGACCGACGCGATCGTTGCGTTCCTAGAGGAAAACTGAAGCATCCAGACCATCATTACAAATGAAAGCTCGGGAACAGGTTCCCACATCCAAAGCACAAAAGTACGACCGAACCTAAGCTTGAGACAGTCTAAAGGAAACCCTCGACTTGGGGGGCAGCTGTTGTGTGGGAAAATGCAGAGGACGCATGGAAGAACGACAATGTGACACGTGGCCTTAGCTTCTCCTCGCAAGACAACAACCCTCGACGTCTGGGGCTCCCTTTCATTCCACTATGAAGAGTCCAAATAAGGAGTCCAACTTAGGGCATCGATTTCATGTGACGTCGACAGGTCATACCGTCGACCTTACGACATAAAAATCCCTCACAATAGAATCGACTGCCAAGAAGGAGAAGTGGGTGATTACGCCCAAACGTGTTGAAAATAAAGCGGTCATGGTAGCACAGTTAGGGCGGTCGTATCCACAAGGAGGAGACAAATTGAACAAGAAAAGATTAGCAAATAAAAAGCTTTAGGAGATAAATAATAAAGTAAAAATAAAAGAGAATGGAATTTTTGTTGAGAAGTTAAAGTTTAAGAAAAATGTAGGAGAAAATTATATTTAAAACCGGTAAGGCGTTGAGATTCCCCTATATGCTTTGTTCACCTGAATGGATTTTGATCTTCAAGATTACTCAATTAAAAGTTTCACATCCCAAACTAACAATCGGAAAATATATATTTGAAGAACATGTGAATTAAAATGTATTTGAGTGAGTAAAATTCTTATGTTTAGTATTAGAAAAAATCATCTTAAGAGAAATCTAAGAGCGACAATATACCATTGGCAATAATGCAAGAAAAGACTACTCATAAAATAATATCTATCAATATATAGTATCACGCATAACAATCACATAAAAAGAGCTTGACTAGATTTATATAAAAGTTGACAATAAAATATATCAATATGCGAAATTAGAAGAAGATAGAAGAAAATTAATCACTCAAATATATAAACATTGAAGAACAAATGGAGAATCAAAATCCACTCAAGATCACTTCACATATAGGTTTCTCTCGAACCTCACCAAAGAGAAGAAAATGTCTAAACTTAAGCTAAAAATTAACAACCAATACATCTAACAAAGCTCCAATTTATAGAGTCTTTGAGGATGCCAAAAAGCACTTAGCAAATAAACACAAATAAGGACACATTTTACCAAAATAAATTTGATTTACAAGGCTTTAATCTGAGAGTGAATGCTGAAACATCCAATGGAACAACGGATCGCTAGCTGATAATCCCAAATGGGTGGGACACGTGTCGCGCGAAGAGAGAAGAAACATTGCACTGCCTTGGCACGTGGCGCGTACTGATTTACGGAAAGGAAAGGTCCTGCTGTTGGTTGCCAAATCGAATTCGGTGGCGGAAACGCAGCGGAAAGGCGGATCGTGTATAACAAAAATTTTCATAAAACTTTTGAGATACTCTATAGATTATATTAATTTATGCACGAATAAATTAATCACATTAATTTACATCATTCAAGGATCAACCGAAAAATACCTGGTAGCCGACTCGGATGATAACTTGAATTTCTTTGACCACAAACAGTCCTTGCTCCAAACTTTGTGTTTAGAATACCAAAGTCTTCCACATCAATTCCTTGATTCCACATAGACGTGTGTGTGGGCACACGTGAGACAAAACAGGTTTCTTAAACACTCGAATTTCCACAAACACCAACACAAGCACGATGTGGAATTTTTGGAGAAAAATATTTTTCACTCTTTTTCCTCTATGAGAAAATTCGGCCACTCCTCTTTTTAGGGCTGAAAAATATGTTAAAATTGCGTCTAAAATTTTCTATCTTTCTCATATTTAAAGAGTAGAAGTCAAACTTCAAAATAGAATCAAATCCTTATCTCCAATTTTGAATTTGGAACAAAAAATCCCTTCCCCTTATCCTCTTGATGGCCAGCCACCCTCCTAGGGTTTATCCCTATGTGTGGCGCCTATATCAGATAGGGAAGGAAGAGATTTTATCCTTTATCCAGTAGTCCAATTTTAATTCAGATTCAAATTCGAATTTAAGTCAAACTTAAATTAATTTGAATTCTAAATTGAACAACTTATCAAATAAGTTTTGTCACACCCCCCAACCGGGGTGGGTGACGTGGAGCTCGATTAGGGATTAATAAAGCAGATCCCCAACCGGGTCCCACACATCGCTGCATTTAAATATAAATAAATTACATAATCCAGGAGCCTCTGACACACAGGGCTCTGTTGGAAATGTGTCCATAAAGTGGGATGTAATTTGTTATTTATGAAATGACAAATGTAAGACATTATTATTTTGCTGATTTTATAAAATAAGATAAAGTTATGTTTTGACACATACTCAAGAGTGTTTATAATATTGCTTAGTCCATAAACCTGTTACTAACGAAAGAAGAGTCAGGGAACCCTGCCGGACAAACTCTTTCGATACGTTTTAAAATAGATATTCGCAGTCTTAGGATTGATTGGGCAATCGAATCCGATTATATTTGTTAGATCGAACCATGTGATCTTTGGTCTCGGGGCATGGGAGTTGGACTCTGTGGTTGATCTAGACATGCTCGCAACATGTTGAATAGACCATGTGATTGATTAGGTTAGAGTAAAAACCGTTTACACAACTCTAAACCTAATCATCACAACTTAAGTATATTTGTATAATTATCTTAATCCACAAGTGAATGCGTGGCTCAACTTAGTATCTCATGATCTTTGATTCGCCAATGAGATTAGTTCACGATTATTGAGCGACATCTCGGTCATTGGGATCATGACAATATTAAGTTGGAGTTATGTGATTCACAGATATGGAATTCGTAAAAAATAATATCACCTCATGCTTTATTGACGGGTGTGTGAATAAATAAACCAGGCCTGGTATTCAATGATGATATTCATTGATTAAGACATCGTAACATGTGCGAGACATCTTATTTAACGTTTGTCTTTCTTATTCACGGTCATATAAAGGAGTTGAGGAAATAATGATTAGAATGGTAAAACGGTAATATTATATACACCATTCGATCACCGATATTTTGAAGGATAATAATGCATTTACACAATGGACCGTGTGATAAATTGTATCAACACCAAAAGAAAAATTAGCGCACATGAATCGAGAGATTATTCGGCATCGAACTTTTAGTGGAGTTATGCGATGTCGGAATTAAATATGTCGATAACTTATAGGGATGAGTTAGTCGAATATTGTAATTCCATAGCTTTGTTCATGTGGGTCCATTCGGTCTCAAGGCTAGCTCTAATAAATGGGAAAAACAGAAACGATAATTATGTTTAAATTCATTGTGTTATTTTTCATTTATTTGATAATTGAAAAATAAAAAGAATGAGTTTTGAATTTTGAAATTAATGGAGATTAATTTAAAATTCAAAATGAAATTTAAACATGATTTTATTTGGCAACTAAAGGAAAGAGAAAAGTGAGATTTTATTTTGGGAAAATTCGGAAATCCCTTGCCTTAAGGGGATTTCGAATTTTGCTCCAAAATGGGGAAGGAAATTCGGAAATCCCTAAGCCATGTAGGGATTTTCGGATTTCAATCCTAGGGTTAAGGAGAAATTCGAAAATCCCATCTAGGGTTTTGAGTTTTTGAATTTTCTCCTATATAAGGATATTATTGAAAACCCTAGGAGGAGAGTCTTTTGGAGAAAAGAAACGAGATCACACTTTCCTTAGGGTGGCCGGATTTTGTAGAGACAAAATAGAAGGAAAAAGTTTCCTTAGGTTTTTGAAAAGAGCCCACTCTCTCATCCTAAAAATTATAGAGTCATAGCCTTGAATCTACGAGTGGTTTTTGGTGTGATCGTGGCCATAAACAACGATCTTGTTTCACGGCAATTCTCCATCTCGGAACGTGAGATAGTGAGACAAGATCCTTGCGGTCAATTAATTCAATCGTCACAAAGGTATGTGAGATTTTTCTAATCCTTTGTCTATAAACATATATCATGCATGCATCTCTCGTTGTGGTTTACGTTTAATTATGAATTAAATGGATATGATAAAATTTTTGAAATTCCGCCTACAATATTATTGTTGTTCAAATGATTTTTCATATATAAATCACAATAAGATCCTACAATTGGTATCAGAGACTAGGGCTATTGATCATGCATGATTTATGTTTATGCGATTGAATGTATGATATGTGTTGATATTGGCATCTTGCATGAATATATGATGAATTCAAAATTGTTTTGATTGAATATGTGATTGGATCCTGATCGATTGGTTCTAAGTTTTTTTTTAATTACACCATGTTGGTGGTTTATGTTTTTTTCTCTAGAAAATAATGTAAGCCATTAAAGGGCATAGGAAATTTTGTAATTTAAATTTCCGGAAAATATTTTTTTTTTGTGCCGCCGCCGCCATCAACACGACTCGACCTCCGCCACAAGCCCACCCGCCAAACCCTTCCACGGGTTTTGGGTGCGGCGAACTAGGGTTTCGGAAACCCTAGTATGCGCTAGGGTTTCTGAAACCCTAGCGGGCTGCGAGCCTGCCCCAGCAGGCCCGCAGGCCTGCCCGATGGCCTGCCCAGGCAGGGCCGCGGCCCCCCAGGCAGGGCCAAAGGGCCGGCCGCAGCCCACCAGTGAGCACGGGCCACAGGCCTTGCCCAGGCAAGGGCCCACAGGCCTGCCGAGCCACGGGCCACAGGCCTTGCCTTGCCTGAGGCAAGGGCCCAGGCCCGGCCACCGGCCTTGCCCAGGCAAGGGCCGCGCCCAAGCAATGGGAGCAAGGGCCTGCCGGCACAGCGACCATCTTTGCGCCAGGTGGCCTGGCCCCCGAGGAGAAGGTGGGCCCAGGATTGTCCCGGGTGTAGGATCTTATTGTGATTTATATATGAAAAATCATTTGAACAACAACAATATTGTAGGCGGAATTTCAAAAATTTTATCATATCCATTTAATTCATAATTAAACGTAAACCACAACGAGAGATGCATGCATGATATATGTTTATGGACAAAGGATTAGAAAAATCTCACATACCTTTGTGACGATTGAATTAATTGACCGCAAGGATCTTGTCTCACTATCTCACGTTCCAAGATGGAGAATTGCCGTGAAACAAGATCGTTGTTTATTGTCACGATCACACCAAGAACCACTCGTTGATTCAAGGCTATGTCTCTACAATTTTTAGGATGAGAGAGTGGGCTCTTTTTCAAAAACCTAAGGAAACTTTTTCCTTCTATTTTGTCTCTACAAAATCCGGCCACCCTAAGGAAAGTGTGATCTCTTTTTCTTTTCTCCAAAAGACTCTCTCCTAGGGTTTTCAATAATATCCTTATATAGGAGAAAATTCAAAAACTCAAACCCTAGATGGGATTTTCGAATTTCTCCTTAACCCTAGGATTGAATCCGAAAATCCCTACATGGCTTAGGATTTCGAATTTCCTTCCCATTTTGGAGCAAAATTCGAAATCCCCCTTAAGGCAAGGGATTTCGAATTTTCCCAAAATAAAATCTCACTTTTCTCTTTCCTTTAGTTGCCAAATAAAATCATGTTTAAATTTCATTTTGAATTTTAAATTAATCTCCATTAATTTCAAAATTCAAAACTCATTCTTTTTATTTTTCAATTATCAAATAAATGAAAAATAACACAATGAATTTAAACATAATTATCGATTCTGTTTTTCCCATTTATTAGAGCTAGCCTTGAGACCGAATGGACCCACATGAACAAAGCTATGGAATTACAATATTCGACTAACTCATCCCTATAAGTTATCGACATATTTAATTCCGACATCGCATAACTCCACTAAAAGTTCGATGCCGAATAATCTCTCGATTCATGTGCGCTAATTTTTCTTTTGGTGTTGATACAATTTATCACACGGTCCATCGTGTAAATGCATTATTATCCTTCGTAAATATCGGTGATCGAATGGTGTATATAATATTACCGCTTTTACCATTCTAATCATTATTTCCTCAACTCCTTTATATATTTGTGAATAAGAAAGACAAACGTTCGTAAGATGTCTCGCACATGTTACGATGTCTTAATCAATGAATATCATCATTGAATACCAGGCCTGGTTTATTTATTCACACACCCGTCAATAAAGCATGAGGTGATATTATTTTTACGAATTCCATATCTGTGAATCACATAACTCCAACTTAATATTGTCATGATCCCAATAACCGAGATGTCGTTCAATAACTGTGAACTAATCTCATTGGCGAATCAAAGATCATGAGATACTAAGTTGAGCTACGCATTCACTTCAGGATTAAGATAATTATACAAATATACTTAAGTTGTGATGTTAGGTTTAGAGTTGTGTAAACGGTTTTTACTCTAACCTAATCAATCACATGGTCTATTCAACATGTTGCGAGCATGTCTAGATCAACCACAGAGTCCAACTCCCATGCCCCGAGACCAGCATCACATGGTTCGATCTAACAGTCATAATCGGATTCGATTGCCCAATCAATCCTAAGACTGCGAATATCTATTTTAAAGCGTATCGAGAAGAGTTTGTCCGGCGGGGTTCCCCGACTCTTCTTTCGTTGGTAACAGTTTATGGACTAAGCAATATCATAAACACTCTTGAGTATGTGTCAAAACATAACTTTATCTTATTTTATAAAATCAAACAAAATAATAATGTCTTACATTTGTCATTTCATAAATAACAAATTACATCCCACTTTATGGACACATTTCCAACAAACTCCCACTTGGACTTAAAGTAGGTGTGTACAATCTCGCATGCCCAAACCTTCCAGATGCCTATCGAAGACTTTACCGATAAAGCCTTTGTGAATGGATCGCCAAGTTGTCATGTGTAGATATCTTTGTTACTTCAACATCGCCTCTTTGTACAATCTCACGGATGAGGTGGTATTTCCGCTCTATGTGCTTGGACCTTTTGTGGCTTCTAGGCTCCTTAGAGTTTGCTACAGCCCCACTTTGTTATCGCAATGTCTGATACCATGGGCCTATCGACTTCGGAACAACTTCCGATTGAAACAAGGAACTTTTTAAGCCATCTGACCTCTTTCTTGACTTCAAGCTGCCACATATTCGGCCTCCATGGTGGAGTCAGCTATGCAAGTCCGCTTGATGCTCCTCCATACCACCGAACCTCCATTCGGGACAAACACGATCCTGAAGTGGATTTCTGGAATCCTTATCCGATTGGAAATCGAATCGGTATATCCCGTCATATTGGTCGATTAGACGAATATACAAGCATATAGTTCCTCATTCTCCTAAGATACTTGAGGATATGCTTTTTCTGACAACCCGAGTGCTCGGGTCTAGGGTTTGTTGGAATCTACTCACCACGCCTCTTTGCGTAGCATATATCGGTCTGGTGCAAAGCATCGCATACATGAGGCTTCCCACGGTGAAGCGTAAGGAACTCGGCTCATGTCTTCCTCTTCTTGAGGAGTCTTGGGAGGCTTGCTCCTTAGAGAGGGATACTCCATGTCCGAAGGGTAGATAACCCTTTTGGAGTTTTGCATAGCGAATCGGTCCATTACCTTATCGATGTAGGATGCTTGAGGCGGTGCCAATTGTTTGTTCTTCCAATCTCGAAAGATCTGAATTCCCCAAAACATAGGCAGCTTCTCCTAGATCCTTCATGTCAAAAGCGCGCTGAGAGCGGAGCTTAACCTCGATTAGTCTTCCTACATCATTCCCAATGAGTAGTATGTCATCTACATATAAGACTAAGAAAACCACTTTGCCTTCTTGTATCAACTTATACACACAAGGCTCATCCATTGGTGAACAAAACCATAAGTTTTAACGGTCTCATCGAATCGATATTCCATGATCTGGATACGCTTGGTCCATAAATGGACTTACGCAATTCGCAAACCTTTTCTTCTAGACCCTTTTCAATGAATCCATCTGGTTGTGCCATGTAAATGCGCTCATCCAGATTGCCATTCGAAAAAGCTGTCTTTACATCCATCGCCCGATTTCATAATCTAAAGCGGTGACAATGGATAGAAGAATTCGGATGGATTTAAGCATGGCTACGGAGAGAAGGTATCCTCATAGTCGATGCCTTCTTTTCTGGGTGTAGCCCTTGGCTACCAGCCTTGCTTTGAATGTCTCTACATTCCCATCCGGACCCCTCTTCTTCTTGTAGATCCATTTACACCCTACGGGTTTTACCCCCGAGGAGGATCTACTAGAGTCCATACGCCATTTTTATACATCGATTGTATTTGGCGTCCATGGCTTCATGCCATAGGTTTGCCAGAACTTTCCATGGCCTGCAAGTAGGAGACAGGTTCATCGATGTCTAAATCGAGGGCTGCATATAATGCGTCTCCATAAGACATGTACCTATCGGGTTGTCTCACAACCCTCCCACTACGTCGAGGCTCCTTTGGTGTTAGTTCTTGTTGTGGTTCATCATTTGTCGGTTCAGGAATAGATTGCGGATATGTTGCATGAACATTTTCACCGGTCAATTCCTCAAGTACAAGCTTGCTTCTTGGCTTCATATTCTTTATAAAATCCTCTTCAGAAAGCGAGCATTCGTGGCGGCGAATGTTTTCGATCGATAGGACTATAAAAGATATAGCCTTTTGTTCCTTTGGGATATCCTACAAATAGGCACAGTTACGAAGCGACTAGTCGACTTACGGTCTTCTTTCTAAGCACATGTGCGGACAACCCCATATTACGGGTGTGGCCAAGAGATGACTTCTTGCCACTCCATCTTTCATATGGAGTTCAGTGCGCCTTAGATGGAACTTGGTTGAGAATGTATCTTCTTTGTTTTCAAGGCATATCCCCAAAAGAAATCTGGAAGAGATGAGTAACTCATCATTGATCTAACCATGTCTAATAGAGTTCGATTCCTTCTCTCGAGACCGCCATTCTCACGAGGACTACTGGCGCGGTCGGTTGAGAAAATATACCTTCTTCCTTAAGAAAGTCTTGAACTCTCCCGGCAAGTATTCACCACCACGATCGGATCGTAGTGTTTTGATCTGTTTATCTAATTGCTTTTCAACCAAGGCCTTGAATTCTTTGAACTTTTCAAAGGTTTCGGACTTTTGACGATTAGATAAATATGACCAAAACGAGAATAGTCATCGATGAAGGTTATGAAATATTCATATCCTCCTCTTGCTTGGATATTGAATGGCCCCATACATCACTATGTACGAGTTCTAGGCATTCATCAGCTCTATTACCCTTTCTTTGAAAAGGGTCTCTTGGTCATTTTTTCCTTCTATGCGGGATTCACATGTAGGTAGTGAGCCTACACTTAAGGTTTGCAAGGGACCGTCTCTTACCAACCTTTTAATCCTGTCAAGGCCAATATGTCCAAGACGTAGATGCCATTTGTAGGTTTGATCAATTGAGTCTAACCTCAATCTCTTACTTTCTCTCATTGAATCATCATTCAATTCAGTATTGCAAATCGTTGGAATATTTGGTTTAACGTAGAACAGATTGTTTATCATGACTGTAGAAGTAATCATGAAGCCATTCTTTAGAATCTGAATAACATCATTATTAAAATCCAAAGAATATCCTTGCTCAATCAAACGAGCCACAGAAATAAGGTTTTTCCCAAAAATCGGGACATAATAAACATTGTTCAAAACAATAAAACTGTTCTCAAAAATTAATTTAATACTTCCAACTAACATGGTAGCGTCATCGATGCTCCATTCCCCAGCGGAAGTTGAACTCGTCCTTGCTAAACCTTTTGTTTTTCCTGAACCCCGCAGAGAACAACAAACATGATTAGTGGCTCCGAGTCTACAATCCAAGAAAAAGTAGAGTCGACCACAAAACAAAGGCTTCGGTAACAAGCAATGTACCTTTAGCTTTGACCTCCTTGAGGTATGTAGGACGATTGCGTTTCCGGTGGGCAGACATTCGCAATGGTGACATTTGTCGATACTCTTGTCTACCTTTGCTGCGTTCTTGCCTTCATGACCCGGCTTCTTCTTATTCTTTGCGGGCTTTCTTACATTTCTTGACACCAGAGGTGGAAGGCTTCGCCAAACAAGGTTAGCCTCTCCGTTCCTCTTTTTTGCCTTTAAGCGGTAGAGTTTCCATGATTTGAAGCTCCTTCATGAGTTCGGGAGTGAATAACTCAACTTATTCATAGAGTAGTTGAGTTTGAAGTTGTCAAACATCTCCGGGAGAGTCTTTAGGATCATATCCACTTGAGTCTCTCCATCTATTTCAGCTCCCATGAGCTCCATCTCATTCAGGTGACTTATGATCAATAGCATATGGTCCCGAGCAGGAGTGCGGATTTCATCCGCGGTTCATGAAGTTACGCATCGCTGACTTGCTTGGCTTGACGGCCCTGGCTTCCGAACATTTCAGAAATGCTGTAGATCATATCTGCAGCCGTCAGCATGTTCCGATGTTGCTGTTGCAACACATTGCTAATTGATGCTAAGATATAGCACCTAGCAATCTCATCGGAACGCATCCAAGCAGTGTATGCGTCTCGCTCTTCTTGAGTCGAATCATCATTCGGCTCAAGAGGACAGGGGGTGATGAGCACATGCTTGTGCTTGTCTACCGTCAATACGATATCGAGGTTACGTTTCCAGTCAACATAATTTTCACCCACTAACTTGTTTGTACTAAGAATTTGTGCGATCGGGGATAAAGACATAATTGCTGAAAAATAAAATAAAGCGGCGTTGGTAATTTGCTTATATTTAAGAGAAGTATGATGCATGAATGTAAGTACTTAAACATAAATAAAAGCCTTAAAAAATGTTTCATCTATGGTGTTACGATCATAAACGGCAACACGTCCCACCTAGGGGTGGCGTCCGTGAAGCCTCCTATCGCATCGAGACTCCTCTCGTTTGGTCCACTTTACAAGATGTCTCTACATTTAGTGCAACCAATCACCATCTTTTTGGTCACCTTAGATCCATTGCCTAGCTCCTATGGGAGATTACAATGATCTTTAGTCTAAGTGTTTAACCGACTAATCGACTCTAGAGGTTGTTATGAACTAACGATCCATCTAGGGATGGTCTCGCCTCACTACTTCCTTTTCGAGTCTTATCTTCTATAAGCAACTTTGATGACTCCTTAGCGACATGTTTCATGGGTTTCTCCCATTGAAGTGAGGACCACTAAGGTGGTTCTTAACCTATCCACATGTCACGATCGGGCTAAAGTCGGAGACCTTGGGAACGTTTCAACGCAAAACGACCCTCCCACTTAGCTTTTTGAAAAATGGATTTTGTTTTGAAATTAAGTCCAATTAATAATTCAACAAAATTATAACCCTTATAAATTTGTTGTATTTTATAACTCTTTATAAAATTTACCCATTGCATTTATTATTATAACAATTTATAATATTAAACTACAATGATGCATGAACATGTTTGCATGGCAATTTGATATTGGCATCTCTATATCCTATATGGCATGTTATAATGATGCGAGATTAAACAATAAATCATACATTTACAATTTAACCTCTCTCTGGCTCATTTCTAATTACAACCCATAAAAACAAATGAAAATAATTACAATAATTTTCTTCATCTTGTCTTCTTGGCATCTTCTCAATTTTCTCTTCTCTCGATCCCTGAAAAGTGAAAATAAAAAAAATATATTTTTTTTTTTTTGTTTGGGCCGGGACAATCTGGGCCCACCTTCTCTCGGCCGGGCCAGGGCCGGGCGCAAAGATGGGTCGCTGTGCCAGGCAGGCCTTGCTCCCATTGCTTGGGGCGCTGCCCTTGCCAGGCAAGCAAGGGTGGCGGGCAGGGTGGCCCTTGCCTGGGCAAGGCAAGGCGGGGGGGTGGGGCGGCAGGCCTGTGGCCCTTGCTCGGGCAAGGCACGTGGGGCCGTGCGGGCAGGCATGGCCTGCGGCCGCCCTTTGGCCCCGCCTGGGGGCGGCCCTGCCTCGGCAAGGCCATCGGCAGGGGCCTGCGGCTCCGCCTGGGCAGGGGCTGCAGGCCCGCTAGGGTTTCAGAAACCCTAGCGCATACTAGGGTTTCGAAACCCTAGTTCTGCCGCATGACCAAAACCCAGGGAAGGGTTTATTATTAAGCGGCGGAGGTCGTCTTGGGATCATTTGACAAGGCGACAGCGGCACAAAAAATATTTTCCGGAAATTTAAATTACAAAATTTCCTATGCCCTTTAATGGCTTACATTATTTTCTAGAGAAAAAACATAAACCACCAATATGGTGTAATTAAAAACCTAGAGCCAATCGATCGGGATCCAATCACATATTGAATCAAAACAATTTTGAATTCATCATATATTCATGCAAGATGCCAATATCAACACATATCATACATTCAATCGCATAAACATAAATCATGCATGATCAATAGCCCTAGGCTCTGATACCAATTGTAGGATCTTATTGTGATTTATATATGAAAAATCATTTGAACAACAACAATATTGTAGGCGGAATTTCAAAAATTTTATCATATCCATTTAATTCATAATTAAACGTAAACCACAACGAGAGAGATGCATGCATGATATATGTTTATGGACAAAGGATTAGAAAAATCTCACATACCTTTGTGACGATTGAATTAATTGACCGCAAGGATCTTGTCTCACTATCTCACGTTCCAAGATGGAGAATTGCCGTGAAACAAGATCGTTGTTTATTGTCACGATCACACCAAGAACCACTCGTTGATTCAAGGCTATGTCTCTACAATTTTTAGGATGAGAGAGTGGGCTCTTTTTCAAAAACCTAAGGAAACTTTTTTTTTCCTTCTATTTTGTCTCTACAAAATCCGCCACCCTAAGGAAAGTGTGATCTCTTTTTCTTTTCTCCAAAAGACTCTCTCCTAGGGTTTTCAATAATATCCTTATATAGGAGAAAATTCAAAACTCAAACCCTAGATGGGATTTTCGAATTTCTCCTTAACCCTAGGATTGAAATCCGAAAATCCCTACATGGCTTAGGGATTTTCCGAATTTCCTTCCCCATTTTGGAGCAAAATTCAAACCCCTTAAGGCAAGGGATTTCGAATTTTCCCAAAATAAAATCTCACTTTTCTCTTTCCTTTAGTTGCCAAATAAAATCATGTTTAAATTTCATTTTGAATTTTAAATTAATCTCCATTAATTTCAAAATTCAAAACTCATTCTTTTTATTTTTCAATTATCAAATAAATGAAAAATAACACAATGAATTTAAACATAATTATCAGTTCTGTTTTTCCCATTTATTAGAGCTAGCCTTGAGACCGAATGGACCCACATGAACAAAGCTATGGAATTACAATATTCGACTAACTCATCCCTATAAGTTATCGACATATTTAATTCGACATCGCATCTAACTCCACTAAAAGTTCGATGCCGAATAATCTCTCGATTCATGTGCGCTAATTTTTCTTTTGGTGTTGATACAATTTATCACACGGTCCACAGTGTAAATGCATTATTATCCTTCAGAATATCGGTGATCAGAATGGTGTATATAATATTACCGTTTCACCATTCTAATCATTATTTCCTCAACTCCTTTATATGACTGTGAATAAGAAAGACAAACGTTCGTAAGATGTCTCGCACATGTTACGATGTCTTAATCAATGAATATCATCATTGAATACCAGGCCTGGTTTATTTATTCACACACCCGTCAATAAAGCATGAGGTGATATTATTTTTACGAATTCCATATCTGTGAATCACATAACTCCAACTTAATATTGTCATGATCCCAATAACCGAGATGTCGTTCAATAATCGTGAACTAATCTCATTGGCGAATCAAAGATCATGAGATACTAAGTTGAGCTACGATTCACTTCGAGGATTAAGATAATTATACAAATATACTTAAGTTGTGATGATTAGGTTTAGAGTTGTGTAAACGGTTTTTACTCTAACCTAATCAATCACATGGTCTATTCAACATGTTGCGAGCATGTCTAGATCAACCACAGAGTCCAACTCCCATGCCCCGAGACCCAGCATCACAAGGTTCGATCTAATCAGTCATAATCGGATTCGATTGCCCAATCAATCCTAAGACTGCGAATATCTATTTTAAAATCGTATCGAGAAGAGTTTGTCCGTGAGGTTCCCCCGACTCTTCTTTCGTTGGTAACAGATTTATGGACTAAGCAATATCATAAACACTCTTGAGTATGTGTCAAAACATAACTTTATCTTATTTTATAAAATCAGCAAAATAATAATGTCTTACATTTGTCATTTCATAAATAACAAATTACATCCCACTTTATGGACACATTTCCAACACCGGGCCCAGCCCAAAAAAAAAAAAAAAAAAAAAAAAAATTTTATTTTCACTTTTCAGGGATCGAGAGAAGAGAAAATTGAGAAGATGCCAAGAAGACAAGATGAAGAAAATTATTGTAATTATTTTCATTTGTTTTTATGGGTTGTAATTAGAAATGAGCCATAGAGAGGTTAAATTGTAAATGTATGATTTATTGTTTAATCTCGCATCATTATAACATGCCATATAGGATATAGAGATGCCAATATCAAATTGCCATGCAAACATGTTCATGCATCATTGTAGTTTAATATTATAAATTGTTATAATAATAAATGCAATGGGTAAATTTTATAAAGAGTTATAAAATACAACAAATTTATAAGGGTTATAATTTTGTTGAATTATTAATTGGACTTAATTTCAAAACAAAATCCATTTTTCAAAAAGCTAAGTGGGAGGGTCGTTTTGCGTTGAAACGCGTTCCCAAGGTCTCCGACTTTAGCCTGATCGTGACATGTGGATAGGTTAAGAACCACCTTAGTGGTCCTCACTTCAATGGGAGAAACCCATGAAACATGTCGCTAAGGAGTCATCAGGTTGCTTATAGAAGATAAGACTCGAAAAGGAAGTAGTGAGGCGAGACCATCCCTAGATGGATCGTTAGTTCATAACAACCTCTAGAGTCGATTAGTTGGTTAAACACTTAGACTGAAGATCATTGTAACCTCCCATAGGAGCTAGGCAATGGATCTGAGGTGACCAAAAGAGATGGTGATTGGTTGCACTAGATGTGGAGACATCTTGTGAAGTGGACCAAACGAGAGGAGTCTCGATGCGATAGGAGGCTTCACGGACGCCACCCCTAGGTGGGACGTGTTGCCGTTTATGATCGTAACACCATAGATGAAACATTTTTTAAGGCTTTTATTTATGTTTAAGTACTTGCATTCATGCATCATACTTCTCTTAAATATAAGCAAATTACCAACGCCGCTTTATTTTATTTTTCAGCAATTATGTCTTTATCCCCGATCGCACAAATTCTTAGTACAAACAAGTTAGTGGGTGAAAATTATGTTGACTGGAAACGTAACCTCGATATCGTATTGACGGTAGACAAGCACAAGCATGTGCTCATCACCCCCTGTCCTCTTGAGCCGAATGATGATTCGACTCAAGAAGAGCGAGACGCATACACTGCTTGGATGCGTTCGATGAGATTGCTAGGTGCTATATCTTAGCATCAATTAGCAATGTGTTGCAACACAGCAACATCGGAACATCCGATGTTTGCCAGATATGATCTACACATTTACGAAATGTTAGGAAGCCGTGGCCGTCAAGCCAAGCAAAGCTGCAGTGCGTAACTTCATGAACTGCCGGATGAAATCCGGCACTCCTGTTCGGGACCATATGCTATTGATCATAAGTCACCCGAATGAGATGGAGCTCATGGGAGCTGAAATAGATGGAGAGACTCAAGTGGATATGATCCTAAAGACTCTCCCGGAGATGTTTGACAACTTCAAACTCAACTACTCTATGAATAAGTTGAGTTATTCACTCCCGAACTCATGAAGGAGCTCAAAGCGGAAACTCTCTTGTTTAAAAGGCAAAAAGAGGAACGGAGAGGCTAACCTTTGTGAAGCGAAGCCTTCCACCTCTGGTGTCAAGAAAATGTAAGAAAGCCCGCATAATAAGAAGAAGCCGGTCATGCGAAAGGCAAGAACGCTGCAAAGGTAGACAAGAATCTTGACAAATGTCACCATTGCGGAATGTCTCGCCACTAGAAACGAATCGTCCTACATACCTCAAGGAGGTCAAAGCTAAAGGTACATTGCTTGTTACCGAAGCCCTGTTTTGTGGTCGACTCTACTTTTTCTTGGATTGTAGACTGGAGCCACTAATCATGTTTGTTGTTCTCTGCAGGGGTTCGGGGAAAACAAAAAGGCTTAGCAAGGACGAGTTCAACTTCCGCTGGGGAATGGAGCATCGAGACGTTAATGTACCGTTGGAAGTATTAAATTAATTTTTGAGAATGCTTTTTATTGTTTTGAACAATGTTTATTATGTCCCGTTTTGGGAAAAACCTTATTTCGCGGGCTCGTTTGATTGAGCAAGGATATTCTTTGGATTTTAATAATGATGTTATTCGGATTCTAAAGAATGGCTTCATGATTACTTCTACGGTCATGATAAACAACAGTTTCTACGTTAAACCAAATATTCCAACGATTTGCGATAATTGAATTGAATGATGATTCAATGAGAGAAAGTAAGAGATTGAGGTTAGACTCAATTGATCAAACCTACAAATGACATCTACGTCTTGGACATATTGGCCTTGACAGATTAAAAGGTTGGTAAGAGACGGTCCCTTGCAAACCTTAAGTGTAGGCTCACTACCTACATGTGAATCCCGCATAGAAGGAAAAATGACCAAGAGACCCTTTTCAAAGAAAGGGTAATAGAGCCGATGAATGCCTAGAACTCGTACATAGTGATGTATGTGGGCCATTCAATATCCAAGCAAGAGGAGGATATGAATATTTCATAACCTTCATCGATGACTATTCTCGTTTTGGTCATATTTATCTAATCGTCAAAAGTCCGAAACCTTTGAAAAGTTCAAAGAATTCAAGGCCTTGGTTGAAAAGCAATTAGATAAACAGATCAAAACACTACGATCCGATCGTGGTGGTGAATACTTTTGGGAGAGTTCAAGACTTTCTTAAGGAAGAAGGTATATTTTTTCAACCGACCGCCGCCGGTACTCCTCGGCAGAATGGCGGTCTCGAGAGAAGGAATCGAACTCTATTAGACATGGTTAGATCAATGATGAGTTACTCATCTCTTCCAGATTCCTTTTGGGGATATGCCTTGGAAAAAAAAGAAGATACATTCTCGAACCAAGTTCCATCTAAGGCGCACACGGAACTCCATATGAAAGATGGAGTGGCAAGAAGTCATCTCTTGGCCACACCGAATATGGGGTTGTCCCGCACATGTGCTTAGAAAGAAGACCGTAAGTCGACTAGTCGTTCAGAATCGTGCCTGTTTGTAGGATATCCCAAAGGAACAAAAAGGCTATATCTTTTATAGTCCATCGATTAGAAAACATTCGCCGCCACGTAATGCTCGTTTTCTGGAAGAGGATTTTATAAAGAATATGAAGCCAAGAAGCAAGCTTGTACTTGAGGAATTGATGGTGAAAATGTTCATGCAACATATCCGCAATCTATTCCCGAACCGACAACAGATGAACCACAACAAGAACTAACACCGGTGGAGCCTCGACGTAGTGGGAGGGTTGTGAGACAACCCGATAGGTACATGTCTTATGGAGACACATTATATGCGATCTCGATTTAGACATCGACGAACCTGTCTCCTACTTGCAGGCCATGGAAAGTTCTGAAGCAAACCTATGGCATGAAGCCATGGACCAAATACAATCGATGTATAAAAATGGCGATGGACTCTAGTAGATCCTCCTGAAGGGGTAAAACCCGTAGGGTGTAAATGGATCTACAAGAAGAAGAGGGGTCCGGATGGGAATGTAGAGACATTCAAAGCAAGTTTGGTAGCCAAGGGCTACACCCAGAAAGAAGGCATCGACTATGAGGATACCTTCTCTCCGGTAGCTATGCTTAAATCCATCTCAATTCTTCTATCCATTGTTCGCCGCTTTAGATTATGAACCGCAGATGGATGTAAAGATAGCTTTTCGAATGGCAACTGGATGAGCGCATTTACATGGCACAACCAGATGGATTCATTGAAAAGGGTCTAGAAGAAAAGGTTTTGAAGTGCGTAAGTCCATTTATGGACCCAAGCAGCATCCAGATCATGGAATATCGATTCGATGAGACCTGTTAAAACTTATGGTTTTGTTGGGTCAATGGATGAGCCTTGTGTGTATAAGTCGATACAAGAAGGCAAAGTGGTTTTCTTAGTCTTATATGTAGATGACATACTACTCATTGGGAATGATGTAGGAAGACTAATCGAGGTTAAGCTCGGGCAAAGCACTTTGACATGAAGGATCTAGGAGAAGTCGCCTATGTTTTGGGAATTCAGATCTTCGAGATTGGAAGAACAAACAATTGGCACTGCCTCAAGCATCCTACATCGATAAGGTAATGGACCGATTCGCTATGCAAAACTCCAAAAGGGTTATCTACCCTTGAGACATGGAGTATCCTCTAAGGAGCAGTCTCCCAAGACTCCTCAAGAAGAGGAAGACATGAGCCGAGTTCCTTACGCTTCAGCCGTGGGAAGCCTCATGTATCGATGCTTTGCAGACACGATATATGCTACGCAAAGAGGCGTGGTGAGTAGATTCAGTCAAACCCCAGACCCGAGCATTGGGTTGTAGTAAAGCATATCCTCAAGTATCTTAGGAGAATGAGGAACTATATGTTTGTATATTCAGGTCTTGACCTGAATATGACGGATATACCGATTCGATTTCCAATCGGATAAGATTCCAGGAAATCCACTTCAGGATCAGTGTTTGTCCTGAATGGAGGTTCGGTGGTATGGAGGAGCATCAAGCAGACTTGCATAGCTGACTCCACCATGGAGGCCGAATATGTGGCAGCCCAGAAGCTGCGAAAGAGGCTGTATGGCTTAAAAGTTCCTTGTTTCATCGGAAGTTGTTCGAAGTCGATAGGCCCATGGTAATCATTGCGATAACAAAGGGGGGGCTGTAGCAAACTCTAAGGAGCCTAGAAGCCACAAAAGGTCCAAGCACATAGAGCGTAAATACCACCTCATCCGTGAGATTGTACAAAGAGGCGATGTTGAAGTAACAAAGATATCTACACATGACAACTTGGCCGATCCATTCACAAAGGCTTTATCGTGTAAAGTCTTCGATAGGCATCTGGAAGGTTTGGGCATGCGAGATTGTACACACCTACTTTAAGTCCAAGTGGGAGTTTGTTGGAAATGTGTCCATAAAGTGGGATGTAATTTGTTATTTATGAAATGACAAATGTAAGACATTATTATTTTGTCGATTTTATAAAATAAGATAAAGTTATGTTTTGACACATACTCAAGAGTGTTTATGATATTGCTTAGTCCATAAACTGTTACTAACGAAAGAAGAGTCAGGGAACCTGCCGGACAAACTCTTTCGATACAGTTTTAAAATAGATATTCGCAGTCTTAGGATTGATTGGGCAATCGAATCCGATTATGACTGTTAGATCGAACCATGTGATGTCTGGTCTCGGGGCATGGGAGTTGGACTCGTGGTTGATCTAGACATGCTCGCAACATGTTGAATAGACCATGTGATTGATTAGGTTAGAGTAAAAACCGTTTACACAACTCTAAACCTAACATCACAACTTAAGTATATTTGTATAATTATCTTAATCCTGAAGTGAATGCGTAGCTCAACTTAGTATCTCATGATCTTTGATTCGCCAATGAGATTAGTTCACAGTTATTGAACGACATCTCGGTTATTGGGATCATGACAATATTAAGTTGGAGTTATGTGATTCATGATATGGAATTCGTAAAAATAATATCACCTCATGCTTTATTGACGGGTGTGTGAATAAATAAACCAGGCCTGGTATTCAATGATGATATTCATTGATTAAGACATCGTAACATGTGCGTAGACATCTTACTTAACGTTTGTCTTTCTTATTCACGGTCATATAAAGGAGTTGAGGAAATAATGATTAGAATGGTAAAAACGGTAATATTATATACACCATTTTGATCACCGATATTTACGAAGGATAATAATGCATTTACACTGTGGACCGTGTGATAAATTGTATCAACACCAAAAGAAAAATTAGCGCACATGAATCGAGAGATTATTCGCATCGAACTTTTAGTGGAGTTATGCGATGTCGGAATTAAATATGTCGATAACTTATAGGGATGAGTTAGTCGAATATTGTAATTCCATAGCTTTGTTCATGTGGGTCCATTCGGTCTCAAGGCTAGCTCTAATAAATGGGAAAAACAGAATCGATAATTATGTTTTAATTCATTGTGTTATTTTTCATTTATTTGATAATTGAAAAATAAAAAGAATGAGTTTTGAATTTTGAAATTAATGGAGATTAATTTAAAATTCAAAATGAAATTTAAACATGATTTTATTTGGCAACTAAAGGAAAGAGAAAGTGAGATTTTATTTTGGGAAAATCGGAAATCCCTTGCCTTAAGGGGATTTGAATTTTGCTCCAAAATGGGGAAGGAAATTCGGAAATCCCTAAGCCATGTAGGGATTTTCGGATTTCAATCCTAGGGTTAAGGAGAAATTCAAAATCCCATCTAGGGTTTGAGTTTTTGAATTTTCTCCTATATAAGGATATTATTGAAAACCCTAGGAGGAGAGTCTTTTGGAGAAAAGAAAAGAGATCACACTTTCCTTAGGGGTGGCGGATTTTGTAGAGACAAAATAGAAGGAAAAAAGTTTCCTTAGGTTTTTGAAAAGAGCCCACTCTCTCATCCTAAAAATTGTAGAGTCATAGCCTTGAATCTACGAGTGGTTTTTGGTGTGATCGTGGCAATAAACAACGATCTTGTTTCACGGCAATTCTCCATCTCGGAACGTGAGATAGTGAGACAAGATCCTTGCGGTCAATTAATTCAATCGTCACAAAGGTATGTGAGATTTTTCTAATCCTTTGTCTATAAACATATATCATGCATGCATCTCTCGTTGTGGTTTACGTTTAATTATGAATTAAATGGATATGATAAAATTTTTGAAATTCCGCCTACAATATTGTTGTTGTTCAAATGATTTTTCATATATAAATCACAATAAGATCCTACAGGCTCCACCCCACAGGACATACAGTGTCGTACATACATGTTCAGGTAAATAAACAATTACATCAGACATCATCCACAGTCTAGTAAATCCAAATATTAATTAAGTTTACAGAATTTTCTCAAATTCCTTACATTTGCTCAAGAGGATAACACAATCCTCACTTGATCCAGGAGTAGCGATCCTCAGCTACACCGCACCGCTCCTCAAGTCTCCTGGGAGGGGTTTACATTTAAAACATTGAAACATGAGCGAAAGGCCCAGTAGGATATAATTGAAATACCATTAAAATAAATGAGTGCGTAAATGAATAAATAAATAAAATGAGACATTCAGTCCCGACAGAACAGTCGGAACCTCGCATCCTTTTTCTCAAAGGAAATATAACTGAAACTAACCATATTACAGGCTTCAGCAAGTAATTAGTACAAATTACTCACCTCACCAAGTGCCTCGCCTACCGGACCGGTTTCGGGTTCTGCCCCCGAGGATGCACTCTCCGCATCCTATCTAGGCTTACAGCAATAGACTCTATTACCAGTTCACAAGATCTCTTATCTTAAGAAATCATCCGTTTAACATTATGAAATCGTTCATAAGACCCTACCGAACTACTCAAGCCCGCGGGCCCCATGGTGAACAAGCCATGAGGTTCCATGACTAGACAAGCTATGGATTCCATGGACAGGACAAGCCAAGGATTTCCATAAACTAACAAGCCATGGTTTTTAAAACATTTTCTTTTCGCAAACCAATCCCTTTCTTTAAAACATTTTCAAGGCCAAAATCTTCTTTCAAAACAGGCTCACAAGGAAAAGGGATAGAAATCCTACCTCGCACAATCAAACACAGGACTAGTGTTGCCTTTTCGGGCTTCCGCTTCCTCAAGCCCCTTGGTCTAAATCCACAAGTGAGTAATCGATACAAGATAACACCTTAGGATCAATCCTCAGTCCTAAAGTAATCGAATCTCAATCATATTCCAAG
This sequence comes from Morus alba, assembly GCA_012066045.3. NCBI lineage: Eukaryota > Viridiplantae > Streptophyta > Magnoliopsida > Rosales > Moraceae > Morus > Morus alba. The sequence continues at coordinate 33,969,625 of CP050224.2, forward strand.
ATTTTCAATTAGTGTGCCCTAATCAATTTTCATGTTTCAAATTCCATTCCAAGAGTTTCAAACATCAAATCGGGGGATTAAAGATGCTAAACCTTTCATCCCAAGTCCCCAAATGAAACTAATTTGGGTTCTCCCCAAAACAGGGTAAAACAAACAATTCGGGCTAAACAAGGTCAAACCCCGTGTACACGGTCGACCGGAGAAAAGCGATGCATCACCACCGGTCGGCGGTGGTGTGCATCCGTTGACCCGGTCCGTCGGCCGGTGGCCACAACAAGATCGATCGACGATGCGGTCGTTCCGGTGGACATCTCCGATTCGCGAAAACCCGCGAAAATCAGTCCAAAAACCTGTAAATCCAGTCCCTATTTGTAAAATCTCAAGGGACAACCACTAGATCCGGGTTCTAGGTCCTAAAACAAGTCCAAAGAACCCAAGATCTCCTATTTCTACCCTAGTTTCACTCAAAATCCATCAAAATCCGTTTTCAACCAAAAGTAAGTTTTAAATCCGAAAAACTTGAAGTCCAAGAGAGGTTCTTTCAGTAATCTTACCTTGAATCCTTCTCTTGATGTTGAAAACTCTTTGAAATCACTCTTTGGCTCAAAACCCGCTCGATTTGGGATGGAAATGAGAGAGAGAGAGAGAGAGTACGGGAGTGAGAGTGAGAGAGAGAGAAAGAGAAACGCACGGGAGAAAAGGAAAGGAAAGAAAAGAAAAAGAAAAGAAAGAAAAGAAAAAGAAAAATAAAGAAAAATGACATGTGCGAAAATAGAACAGTCCAGAAATGCGCCCATACACACTTCTGGGTTAAAATAAATTACTGTAAATAATTTAAATACCTTGGAATCATTTAACTCAATTAATTAAATCAGATTAGGCACACTAATAATCTTAATTACCTTAATTAAGCACAATTAATTCTTCAGGGTGTTACAGCTCCACCCCCCTTAGGCAATTTCGTCCTCGAAATTAAAACTCGCCTCAAAGTGCAAACAGATGCGGATAACGTTCCTGCATCGTCGTTTCAAGCTCCCATGTTGCTTCCTCAACACCGTGGTGCTGCCACAACACTTTCACTAACGGAATCTCACGATGACGCAGACTCTTCATCTTCCTGTCAAGAATCTGAACTGGTGCCTACTCGTAAGACGCGTCATACTGTATCGGAACGTCAAACCACTGCACTACTGCTTCCGGCTCAGGCTGACATTTCCGAAGCATGGAGACATGAAACACGTCATGCACGTGAGATAGTTCAGGCGGTAAAGCCAACCGGTACGCCACCACTCCGACTCGTTGCACGATCAGAAAAGCTGTCTTGACGTCCATCTGCCATATCTCATAGTCAAAATATGCTGCAATGGCTAGGAGTATCCGGATGGACTTCAGCATGGCTACCGGCGAGAAAGTTTCCTCATAGTCAACTCCCTCCTTTTGGGTATAACCCTTAGGCACTAGCCTTGCTTTATAAGTCTCTACTTTTCCATCCGCTCCTCTCTTTCTCTTGAAGATCCACTTGCATCCAATGGGTTTTACCCCTTCGGGAGATCTACAAGTGTTAGCGTTTATGCCCTTAGGAATAAATGTAACAATTTTTTTCGAGACATTTTGACTATTAATAAAGATTTGTTTATTTCATATATCTATGTATTGTCCTCTTTATGTTCATAATAGTTGAATGTATGATAAGCAAAAATGAAAGTCCGAGATCTGTCATTCTAAATCTTTAGATCATGCATGTAATGTGAAGAACATGCGGAAGACAAGAATCTAAAGATGATAGTCTAAATCTTATGATCCATTAATCGAGGGAATAAAGTTGGGCACTTTATTCATGTTAAGATTGTTATGTTGTCTACTTCCTAACGGAGACGGCTTGTCTTGGTCGTCGGAGGTGGGGGACCCTCGGTAGAGACATTGATATAGTTTCTAATGGTGAAATCTATATTGGATCGGACCAAAGATGAATTGTTTTAATTAATAATTCTGTTTGAATAAAACAATTCACTTTTGACTTAATTATATGTTGTCATCTTAATCCCGAGATGGATGATGAACCCGTATACTTGACTTGTATCCTTTGATGTACTAAAGGGAGACATCCCGACATTATGTAAAGGTACGCTTGCGGTGCATTGGGGTATGACTCGTGTGTCGTGAGATTCGTTATTCATAGATAGTGGAATCCATAGCTCCTATAAAGAGTCAATGATATCCTCTTATGCATTATCGGTGGATTAGAAAATACGAGCGCTCGGCTATTAGACTACTCTGTGTTATCTAATGGTTTCTCGTTTGTAATAGTATGAATAGTGTTTTTCCAATGGTATGATAATGGAACATAAGATAAATGTAATCGGGAAGGTAAAACGGAACTTGACCTCAAGTCGATTATGGATATCCTATGGGAATGATATACTAATATATTGAGTCATGGATTAGAGCTAATCAGAGCTTTGTAAATATGCCATATAAATCGAAAGTGTAGCTCTACGCTTTTAATGGAATAACGCTAGAGTTTTATAATCATGAGACGGACTTGTTGGTTTACAAGTAACGTTGTGATTATAGGAGCTTGATTTATATATGTCCATCGGGTCCATTTGCTAGCTCACATAATTTCCTGTAACGATACGGTGTATTTCCTACATATTGGTAACTTGTGTTATTTCCATAAAAGAGGTTCAAAGTTAATTCATGAGTGATTTATCGGGTGAATTAATTGATAAATTGATTCTAGATAAATTGGTTGAATTATTGTTTTAAGAGTTGTTTTATATGGGAAGACTATTATATGACTGCTTTGATCAGGTAATTTCTCTATTGGGTTGCTTGAATCAAAACTGAGGCTCTATGCAAGTTTCCCATGTTGAAGAACTAGGAAAATAACTTTCGTCAGTGCAGACAGGTTGACCGGTGGGTAGACCGGTCACAGGTCGACCGGTCCGGTCGACCGGTACAGGTCGATGTTGGAAATGTGTCCATAAAGTGGGATGTAATTTGTTATTTATGAAATAACAAATGTAAGACATTATTATTTTTGCTGATTTTATAAAATAAGATAAAGTTATGTTTTGACACATACTCAAGAGTGTTAGTAATATTGCTTAGTCCATAAACTGTTACCAACGAAAGAAGAGTCAGGGGAACCCTGCCGGACAAACTCTTTCGATATGCTTTTTAAAATAGATATTCGCAGTCTTAGGATTGATTGGGCAATAGAATCCGATTATGATTGTTAGATCGAACCATGTGATCTTTGGTCTCGGGGCATGGGAGTTGGACTCTGTGGTTGATCTAGACATGCTCGCAACATGTTGAATAGACCATGTGACCGATTAGGTTAGAGTAAAAACCGTTTACACAACTCTAAACCTAATCATCACAACTTAAGTATATTTGTATAATTATCTTAATCCTCAAGTGGATGCATGGCTCAACTTAGTATCTCATGATCTTTGATTTGCCAATGAGATTAGTTCACGATTATTGAACGACATCTCGGTCATTGGGATCATGACATTATTGAGTTGGAGTTGTGTGATTCATGGATATGGAATTCGAAGAAATAATATCACCTCATGCTTTATTGACGGGTGTGTGAATAAATAAACCAGGCCTGGTATTCAATGATGATGTTCATTGATTAAGACATCGTAACATGTGCGAGACATCTTACGAACGTTTGTCTTTCTTATTCAAAGTCATATAAAGGAGTTGAGAAAATAATGATTGGAATGGTAAAACGGTAATATTATATACCATTCGATCACTGATATTTACGAAGGATAATAATACATTTACACTGTGGACCGTGTGATAAATTGTATCAACACCATTAGAAAAACAGCGCACATGAATCGAGAGATTATTCGGCATCAAACTTTTAGTGGAGTTGTGCGATGTCGGAATTAAATATGTTGATAACTTATCGGGATAAGTTAGTCGAGTATTGTAATTCCATAGCTTTGTTCATGTGGGTCCATTCGGTCTCAAGGCTAGCTCGATAAATGGGAAAATGTAAACCGATGTTTCGTTATATAATTATGTTTAAATTCATTATGTTATTTTTCATTTATTTGATAATTGAAAAATAAAAGGAATGAGTTTTGAATTTCAGAATTAATAGAGATTAATTTAAAATTCAAAATAAAATTTAAACATGATTTTATTTGGCAACTAAAGGAGAGAAAAAGTTGATATATTATTTTGGGAAAATTCGGAAATCCCTTGCCATAAGGAGATTTCGAATTTTTCTCCAAAAGGGGAAGGAAAATTCGGAAATCCCTAGCCATGTAGGGATTTTCGGATTTCAATCCAAGGGTTAAGGGGAAATTCAAAAATCCCATCTAGGGTTTTGAGTTTTTGAATTTCCTCCTATATAAGGATATTTTATTGAAAACCCTAGAGAGAGAGTTCTTGAGAAGAGAAAATATATCACACATATTTCCTCCTAAGGGTGGCCGGATTTTAGAGACATAAGAGAGGGAAAATTGTTTCCTTAGGTTTTTAGAAAAAGAGCCCACACTCTCATCCCGAATACCATAGAGTCATAGCCTTGAATCAACGAGTGGTTTTTGGTGTGATCGTGTCGATAAATCAACGATCTTGTTTCACGGCAATTCTCCATCTCGAAACGTGAGATAGTGAGGCAAGATCCTTGGGGTCATTTATTTCAATCATCACAAAGGTATGTGTATTATTCTAATCCTTTGTCTATAAACATATATCATGCATGCATCTCTCGTTGTGGTTTACGTTTAATTTAGAATTGAATGGATATGATAAAATTTTTTGAAATTCCGCCTACAATATTGTTGTTGTTCAAATGATTTTTCATATATAAATCACAACTAGATCCTACAGTCGACCGGTGAGTTATAACGTCTCTGTCACCGGTCGACCGGTTGCAACGTAAAATGCATGTTGACGTGGCAAAATCGACTGGATGCGATTAAATCTTTGGGAAACCTAATTGTTACGGAAGTATGACTTCCTAAACAATATAAATAGCCTATTAAGTCACATTACTCTGTAGATCACTTGAGAGACTTTTTGGAGGCTATTGATAAGAGATTCCAAGAGGAAAAATTGTTTAATTATCAAGAACAATTTTTCTTTGGCTCTCTTGTGATTGGAAGGAGATCAAGAATACCAAGAGGAGATTAAAACGAAGTGTGCCCACCCGCACACCGATCATGGAAACGAGAATAGCAAAGAAGACCAGTTGGTTGAAGCTCTTCCTGGTTCTTTGTTTGGGAACGCTTTGATCCGTCCGACGTGCGGTTTCTGAAATCTCAAAAGGTATGATTTAGATCTTTAGTATTTATGTTATATAGCATCATGAACATGTTCTTGTTTGGCTTTGACATTGATTAAAATTTTTAAATTCCGCTTGACTCGATGCCATTATTTTTCCAACAATTGGTATCGAGCCATGGTTATTTGTTCATGATTATGCTATGTACATAGATTTGTGATCTAAAAATATCTCTTTTATGCTTGAATTGATATTTTAGAGAGATGGCACTCTAGGGTTTCTATATTATGTTGTTGTCATGAATATATGGTGAATGAATGATTAAATAATTATTATTGGTTGTCATTTATGAATTATCAATGATTATTTATTATTTAATTTTTACCGGTTATGGTTCCTTAGAGTTTAGAATGGTTGTATAGGAATTTGTTCTTTGCAATGTAATTAGATATGCGGCCTATCATCGCCGTTAGGGTTTATTTTATTTTCTTTAGTAGAAATTTTGTAAACCGGAAAACGGTATAGGAATTTTTATGTAAAATTCTTGGAGGAGATTGAAGATGGATTTTCAAGATGAAGGATATGAAGGTATCTAATTTTTCCTTGGTTTATAAAATTGTTTTGTGTTTTTGAATAAATTGAAAAATCGCTTTGATTTCGAAAAATTGGGTTACCGTCGACCTCACCGGTCGACTGTTGTTAGTGTAATATGGTCGACCGGTAGAGTATAACTACTCTATCACCGGTCGACCGGACCTAACGGGACAAAGATACGATTTTGCGCTTTTTGAGATTTTTTCAAGAAAACATGGAAAATAATTTTATGATAACGGAATTAGATTGTGATGAAGAATTCAAGGACAACCGGGAAGATTCAAGATGAAGAATCGATATATGTTTCGATTATTCTTTGTAATCTTTTTAATTTCTTTCTTTTTCTAGGATGGAACCATAATATTACGGTTATTATTATTATTATACTTGTTGCCTTGCTTAATTGCTTTGTATGATTGCATATAATATGATTTGCTATATATGTGATAACATGTCATATAGAATAGGAGTGCCGCTCATTAAAATTGTTCATGCATATTTCTTAACATAAAACCTTGTTTTCCAAAAAGATTGAGTAGGTGAGGGTTTTGAAGAAAAGACCCATGGCCTCTGTCGTTGGTCCGTAGGTAACACATGGTGATACCGACCCCTAGGAAGGATTCATTATGTACGGTGTGGATCTCGAGAGGATAATTTATTTGAGCATATTTTTATGGTTGTACACCCCTAGGTGACAATTGTAATATATGGATCAAATAGTTGAAACGATGGTTATACACTAAAGATTAATTTAATTATTAATCTCCCTAGGAGCTCTCGCTAATTAAATTAATGGCCAAAGAAAAACGGTTATCAATATATGTGATAACTCTAAGAAATTAGAGTTATCCACTGGTTTTATAGCTTAAAAGTTGTGTGTCATTGAGTAATTGTTCTCATTTATTGTATGTTTTAGAATAGATTTGTAGAATTGCATTTACTTTGGTCTAATTTCATATTGTTGTTCTTCTTTGGTTAAAAGTTGGTCATTTGAATGTAAAATGAGGTGAAAAACTGGCAATGCTGTGTAACTCTTTGCAGGAATTTGTTGGCCCAAAATGTCGCAAGCATTCTTGGCGACATTCGGGATTAGCCGGCAGCTCATTGACGCCGCCAAGACTAGTCGGGCAAAATCGACAGAGGAACTGTGTGAGCTGGCTAAGGAAGTTTCAATTGGGTCCACAGAGCACCTCAAAGAAGGACACTCAGCCCTTGTGTTGCCCTAGAAAGGAATGCTTCTCTCAGACAATTGGGCAGCTGTGGGGAGAAAAAGAGGAAGAGAGAGAATCAAGTAGATATAAAAGGAAAACAGCTTGCTCATAAAGGAAGGAGCAAAGCACTAGAGTACCAATATACCAGAAAACACAAAAAGAGACATTCCAGAGAGGAAAAGCTTGGAGAGAGTCAAGAAAGCGTAACAACACGTGAATCTCAGCCTAGAAGGATTATACAACGCAGAAAGAGAGTCGGAGTTGAAGAACATTCTCGGCTGGCCACAGAGGAATCCGATCCAAATTTAACTTGCTCTTCTTACGTTAGCTTAATTATCTTTGTCATTTAGCTCCCGATCTTAACTATGGATTGTATTGAAGCTTTGGATCCTGTAATTATCATTATGAACTAAGTTTTGAGCTAGGTTTGCTAATGGAACCAATATTGTAAGAATGACAAGTGGTTTCGAGAATGCTATTAATCTACTATTCTGTTCATTCATGTGAGTTAATATCTATTTCTATTCTTGACCGCCATCAACTTTAGGATACAAGATTAAGATTAATCTTTCGAAGGGTTAGTTTTAATCGGATTAACATGAATGATGCTTGTTCAATATACTTTTCGAGTAGTTGATTAGTGGAAAGTATAGGAATATATTATTCACCTAGCACAACCTAATGAAACCCGAGCTTAAATCAGCCCTAGAGTCGGATCCACACAGAATGTCTTGGAAATAGCTTAAAAGGACCACACCATAATTAATTCGGAAGAACTTTATGCATCAACGAAGTTTCAGTTGATTGGGATAGTAGAATGTCGCAAAGATTCTTGGTAACATTCTAGTCGAGACTTGCAAAGAGAGGGGAAGTTAAAGGTGCCTAGCTCGTTTTTACCATTAATTTACATCTCATCATTACATTCTTGTTATATTTAGCCATCAGATTTCATTTCATTGACATTCATTTCGATCACATCATCTTAGTAAACTTTGCTGAAAGTATTTCTTGTTATTTTGTGAATATACAACTCCCAACATATACTTTGGTGATTCATTCCTCGTGGGATCGATATCCGTACTTGTGTACACTTTATTACTTGTAGCGACACGTGCACTTGCGAGCATAATTATCACGCAACAAGTTTTTGGCGCCGTTGCCGGGGAATTGAAATCATTAAAGTATTTATAGGAGTTAATTTTTGTTTTACGTTTGTTTACTTTTTAATCTCATTCATTTGTTTTTTAATTCCTCAGGTTAGTAAGCTACTTGTATGAATCCACCGCAAGACCTGGAGTTGCTGCCTTTGGATACTAAAATTGAAAGAACATTCCGAGCTAGGAGGAGGGAACAACAAGGACTAGCAGGAGTGAGAGACATGGCAGAAGGGGCAGCCGGAAACAACGGGCAGCAAGTGATTGCCAACAACCCTGTGCCACAACCAGAGCGGATGGATGATAGAAACAGGGCCATTCGAGACTATGCAGTGCCCATTTTGCATGGACTCAACCCGGGCATCGTGAGGCCAACAATTCAGGCACCTCACTTTGAGCTAAAACCCGTGATGTTCCAAATGCTCCAACGTGGGGGCGCTTCAAAGGAATGGCAATCAAGATCCTCACATCCATCTCGACAATTTATGGAAGTGAGTGATGCTTTTAAGCTCCCGGGGTGATCAAGATACATTGAGGTTGAAGCTATTCCCTTATTCCTTGAGGGATAGGGCAAGAGTGTGGTTGAATTCCTTGCTTCCAGATTTGTGACATCATGGGATGAGTTGGCAGAAAAATTTCTCATGAAATACTTCCCTTATTCCTTGAGGTTGTGATTTTTTCAAGGTTTTGACACACAAACATATTTGTTGCATTATAACATGTATATATGTTTGATTACTAAATGTTTATGCAAGTTTGCTTATACTAGATATATGAATGTTTATTGTAGATCAAAATGTCTTCTAGCGCATTATCATCGATACTTAATAAACACAACTTAATCAAGTAGAATTTTACCGATTGGAAAAGGAACCTAAAGATCGTCCCTAACCTTTGAGAAACCGAATTTCGATCTGAACACACCTTGTCCTCCGGAGCCACCGTTGATGCTCCTAATGAGGTTTTCATAGCGTATCAACGCTGGAAGGACTCGACGATATGGCTCATTGTTATATGATGGCGAGCATGTCCATCGCGGTTGCAAGCACAACATGAAGATTACATAACTACTCGCCGATTATTGATAATCTTGAGGACATGTTCGTGGCCAAGCCATCGAAAAACGTCGGGAAGCCCTTAGTAACCTTATTAACTGCGGACAAAAGGTGTTGGTTGCGAATCGAATTCGGGCGGCGGAAACGCAATGGAATAGCGGATCGTGTATAACAAAAATTTTCATAAAACTTTTGAGATACTCTATAGATTATATTAATTTATGCACCAATAAATTAATCTCATTAATTTATAAGATTCAAGGATCAACGAAAAAAAAAATACCTTGTAGCCGACTCGGATGATAACTTGATTTTCTTTGACCACGAACAGTCCTAGCTCCAAGCTTTTTGTGTTTAGAACACCAAAGTCTCCCACGTCAATTCCTTGATTCCACGTAGACGTGTGTGTGGGCACACGTGAGACAAAACGGTTTCTAAAACACTCGAATTTCCACAAACACCAACGCATGCACGATGTGGAATTTTTGGAGAGAAAAATTTTCACTCTCTTTTTTGCTATATGAGAATTCCGGCCACCTCTAGGGAAACTAGGGCTGAAAGTGTTTCAAAAATTGTCTCACAATTTTTCATTTATCTCATATTTAAAGAGAAGAAGTCAAACTTCAAAATAGGATCAAATCCTTATCTCCAATTTTGAATTTGGAACAAAAATCCCTTCCCTTATCTCTTTGATGGCGGCCACCCTAGGGTTTTATCCCTTTGTGTGTGGCACCTAAATAAGATAAGGAAGGAAGATATTTTATCAATTATCCAAGTAGTTCAATTTTAATTCAGATTCAAATTTAATTTAAGTCAAACTTAAATTAATTTGAATTCTAAATTAAACAACTTATCAAATAAGTTTAAATGGATAAATCTAGATATGTTCAAATTCAAATTTAAATAATCTCATTATTTAAATAATAATTAATTCTCAATTAATTATTCTTTGAGTATTTAATTTTAGAATTCGTAATTCTAAAATTCCCATTTTGCCCTTTGTGTGCGGGTAGAATTACAAGGACGACGCGGGGACTAATGGACCTATAATTACGAGCTCCAATAAAATTAATAATTAATTAAACACTTTAATTAATTAATTAATTCTATTAATTCCAATAGTTACTCCACTATAAACTTGGAATTGCACTCTCGGAATTATAGACATTAATTACTTCTAAATTGTGAAGTGTCCATTTGATATAGTCATTGCATATAGATCGATCCTCCATAAATAATTCATAATTAGAGTCGGGGGTAGAACCGATTTAACCTCTCTAATTACATCTTTATCCTTGAGTACCATTGATTCTCTAATGGATAGTGATTCATAAAACACATTCATGAACCAAAGCGCTCTTACTATTCCAAGTACCGAATCAACACTCAAGAGAATTATTTATCGCTTTCTCTCAAGAAGGAATGGATTCCATCTCGTATAATAACATTCCCAGCTACCTATTTCATTATGTCTCCAAAATACAAGGAATAGGATTCAGGGGTCTCGGAATCCGTACCAAGTAAATCAAAAGACATAAATCCATAAATAGGAGTTTGTTAAGAACTCGAGGATTAAGATCATTCTATATATGACCATCGGTAGACTCAATTAGAATTTCTATGCTTCACGGAAATTATTAGAAATTCATATTGTTCAAGGTCCATGTTCCACATAATCTCATTATGCGAAATACACTCATTCAATATCTCGCCATATTAATAAAGGCGGATAACACTGTTCCATTCTAAATGGGAATGACATGTATTAATAATGTTTTAATTAAAGATTCCAAACTTTAATTAAATTCATTATGAAAACGATTTTTTGATTATTATCCCTAAACATTATCCTCTTGTATATAACACTTATATACAATGTTTAAGGTTACATAAATAATCAAGGAATTTTATTTGATATTCATAAAATATTCATAAATATATGCACATAAAATGATGAATAATCTATTTTATTAAATAAATAATAAATATCCGTTTACATCTCATGCTTTGGGACACTATTCCCAACAATCTCCCACTTGTCCTAAAAGGTGTGTCATGTCTCTAATCCCAAACCCATCTAAGTGCCGATCAAAAACATTCAATGGCAATGTCTTGGTGAACGGGTCGACAAGGTTGTCCTCGACGCGATCTTCGTAACCGCTACATCGCCTCTATCCACAATGTCTCGATCGGGTGATACTTCCTTTCTATATGTTTCGCACTCTTATGGCTTCTAGGTTCTTTTGAATTAGCCTTTGCTCCCTTTGTTGTCACAGTGAGAGCTTAATTGGCTTATCCATATCCGGAACAACTTCCAAATCGGTTAAGAACTTCCCGAGCCATGTAGCTTCTTTTTTGCGGCTTCAAGTCGCAACATATTAAACTTCCATGGTAGAGTCAAGAACACACTTTTGCTTTATACTTCTCCATACCACGGCTCCTCCATTAAGAGTGAACACAGATCCGGATGTCGACTGTCGACTATCTCTATCGATTGGAAATCGAATCAGGTATCCGTGAGAGATGATCTTCTCCGGAATATACCAACATATAGTTTCTCGTTCTCCTAAGATACTTGAGAATACACTTTATCGCAACCCCAATGATCCAATCACAGGTTGGACCGGTAGCGACCGACTACTCCCACCGCATAGCGTATATCTGGTCTTGTACACAACATGGCATACATAAGGCTTCCCATGCCCAAAGCGTAGGGATACCTTCTCATATCTTCTTCCCTGCGGGGTCTTAGGACATTGCTCCTTAGAAAGATGAATACCATGCCTAGAAGGCAAATTCCTTTCTTGGAGTTTTGCATCGAATACCTAGACAACACTTTGTCTATATAAGATGCTTGTGATAACATCAAAAAAGCTTTTTCTTGCGATCTCGAATAATCTTGATCCCAAGAACATAGCTTGCCTCTCCTAAATCTTTCATTTGGAATTGGTTGGCTAACCACTCCTTTACATCGTCATCATTCCCACATCATTCCCTATGAGTAGGATGTCATCGGCGTAAAGAATTAAGAAGACCACTTTCTCTTCTTTCTTGTACTTGTAGACGCATGGTTCATCAATGTTTTGATCAAATCCATAAGACTTTACAGCCTCATCAAACACGATGTTCCACGATCTAGAAGCACGCTTTGGGTCCATAAATGGACCTTTGCGGTTTTGCGACTTTTGGCTGTTGGCCTTCCACTATGTAACCCTCCGGCTGATCCATATAGATGGTTTCATCAAGATAGCCATTCGAGAAAAGTCTGTCTTGGCGTCCATATGCCATATCTCATAGTCAAAATATTTTGCAATGGCGGGACTATCCGGATGGACTTAAGCATAGCTCTTGGCGAGAAAGTTTCCTCATAGTCAACTCCCTCCTTTTGGGTATAACCCTTAGCCACTAGCCTTGCTTTAAAAGTCTCTACTTTTCCATCCGCTCCTCTCTTTCTCTTGAAGATCCACTTGCATCCAATGGGTTTTACCCCTTCGGGTAGATCTACAAGTTGCCTGATCGAGTTAGAGTGCATAGACTCCATCTCGAGTTTCATAGTCGCTTGCCATTCTTCCTTATCAGAATCATCCATCGCATCCTTAAAGGTCGATGGATCCTCCCACCGCCATCAAGAAAGTGACGATTTGGGCTTCCCGGTATAACGGTCGGGTAACCTGCTTACCCTCCCACTATGACGAGGTGCCATAGGAGTCCGATCAGAACCGTGGTCTTTTCTCCGAGTGGTCCGACAACTCTTGTCGAATGTGGTCCGATCTCATCGGAAGGTAACTCTTCTAATACTATCTTACTGGGCTTGAAATCTATCATATAGTCATGCTCGTAAAATGTGGCATTTGTCGATACAAACACCTTTTGATCCGCTTGACTATAAAAATGTCCTCCTCTTGTCCCTTGTGGGTATCCCACAAAGATGCATACTTCGACCTTGGTTCCAACTTCCCGGTCTTTTGCCTCAAAGACGCAGGCCGGACTCCCCCATATGCGAATGTGTCTCAAACTAGGTTTTTGACCATTCCACAACTCTAGGGGTGTCTTAGGTATAGATTTAGATGGAACTAGATTCAGAATATACATAGCGGTTTTTAGGGCATAACCCCAAAAAGAAGTAGGTAGTGAAGAATAACTCAACATTGACTTATCATGTCGAGCAAAGTCCGATTTCTCCTTTCGGCCACACCATTCTGCTGTGGTGTACCGGGTGCAGTCAATTGGGATACCACACCTTCTTCAATCAAGAAATCCCGAAACTCTTGGTCCAGGTATTCACCCCCTCGATCTGATCGAAGTGTCTTGATTGGTTTACCTAATTGTTTTTCAACTTACGCCGGAATTCTCTAAACTTTCCAAAAGTTTGATTTCCGTTGCATCGTAAACATAACCATATCTCGAATAGTCGTCAATAAAGGTGACGTAATATTCAGTAACCTCCTCTAGCTTGGACGTTTAACGGTCCACATACATCTGAATGTATCGGTGTAGGGGTTATGTAGCTCTTACTCCTTTTGCTGTAAAAGGTCTCTTGGTCATTTTACCTTCCAAACAAGATTCACAGACTGGAAGCTCGCCAACTTTTAGCTCGCGCAAAGGACCATCCTTTACCAGTCTTTCAATCCTATTTAGGTTAATGTGACCAAGTCTAAGGTGCCACAGATATGTGTTATTTTCATGAGAAATCTTTTGCTTTTTATTCTTAGGTTCGGCAACTCTGAACATTTCAGTGTTAAGCAGTGAGTTAGGTATTGGTTTTATACAATATAAACCATCATCCAGACGTCCAGAACAAATATTTAAACCATTTCGAGAAATATGAACAAATTCATTATCAAAATAAACTTTAAATAATTGTTCAAATAATTTGGCCACAGAAATCAAATTTCTGCGAATGTCTGAATAAAATAAACATTGTTCAAAACTAAAAATTTATTTTCCCTAAAATGAAGTCTAACTTCTCCCACTTCTTTTGCCGAAACTCTTGCGCCATTGCCTACTTTCATCGTGTAGTCCCCATCGGCTAACTCAGTGTAAGAACTAAGACTTTGCAAAGAAAAACAAACATGATTAGTTGCTCCCGAATCAATTATCTAGGCTGAGGTATCACCCTATACTAAACATGTTTCAAGAACTAGTAAATCTGATTTACCTTCTTCTTTTTTCTCATTCGCTTTTCCCTGGTCCTGGTTTTTCCTTTTGTTTTTACCAGAACTTCCTGCAACTACAACATTTGCTTCTCCTCCCCTTCTTTTGTTTGGTGGATTCGAAGTTTTGCAGGTCATTCATGAGTTCAGTGAGATTGCACTTCTTTTTGTTCATAACAAAGTTGTTCATGAACTCATGAAAGTCAGGGGATAGGCTTTCCAGGATGATGCCAACTTGGGTGGCTTCATCAATTCTGGCACCATTGAGCTCCGCATCGTGGAGGTGATCAATCATGTTCAAAACATGTGCCTTGACTGAAGAACCTTTCTTCATCTTATCGTTCATGAAAGCCCTTACGGCATCCAAACGAGCCTTTTCGGAAAGGAGCGCCGAACATGGCTTCTAGAGACTCCATTATCTCATAGCGGGTCTCCATCTCCATGCTTCTTATGGCTTATTATCGCTCATCTTGGCCAGCATAAAGCACTTTTGCTTTATTGTTGGCCTTGATCCAGCGATCAAAAGGCTCCCTTGCGGTTTTGGATGCATTAGTCATGCGGGTTGAGGAGGACATTCCTCCGCTTAGGACAAACTTATAGTCTTCGCGGACCAATAGTATGTTCATGTTACTTTTCCACTTAGCATAATTATCACCGTCTAATTTTTGACCGCTTGTAGTGTGATTATGGGATTCGACATATTCTTTGGGAATAAATAGAATATTCATCTAATCAATTTATGTGCATGAATATCAAGGCATGTTAATTTTGGCACAATTAAATATGATGCATGATGCACATGAAAAATACATAAATCATGTTTTAATTTGGGTGCCAACGATAATTCAATTTACCACGATTATAGTGTTGGCCGTAGTGTAGGTCAAAATATCGCAAATTGAACGAGAGACCTTCTCAATTAATAAATATAATCAAAATATCTCATATTTTCATATTTATTAACTACCGCTAATTTTGGTCAAAAATATAATCAACAATTTGATTATATCTCCATGAGTGTAACCCATCATTTGATTCTCTGAGACTTAACTCCGAGTGCCAGTAGGGTAGGTCAAACCGAAAATTCATCCTTGA
Organism: Morus alba; assembly: GCA_012066045.3. NCBI lineage: Eukaryota > Viridiplantae > Streptophyta > Magnoliopsida > Rosales > Moraceae > Morus > Morus alba. The sequence goes on from CP050224.2 coordinate 33,985,150, forward strand.
ATCCTATCGCTAGGAAGTCAACCTTGTTATTGATCCGAAAGAACACTTTCCGTAGGGAGTGCGGAATCGGTGCCGCCGCGAAGCCCCTTTCGAATCTCACGGTGTTGAACTAATGATGGAGACCAGTGGGTCGTATTGTCATACAACCCTCTCCCACTCATTATTTTGCAAATATGTATTTTGTTTGAAAAACATCTCATGATTTTCAATTCGAAAAATAAACAATTTATTTTTCGGATATGATTTTCAATTTCACATGTAACATTATTTTGCAAATCAATTTTGCAACTTAAATCAATTTAATCATATTAAATGATTTTCAACAAGATAGTTCTTATTTTATTTTTATTTTTCTAAAACACTTTTATAATAAATAAAATAAACAATAACAATTAATTGGCGTGTATGCATGGCATGTTATAAAAACATATGAGTAGGCACATTATATCTACATGGCATGTTATATGCATGGACATATATAATATATAATTATCAACATAAAATATAAATATATGCAATCAACTATTGAGATGGATTTGACCGGTCCCATGGAAAAATAAATTACAACTCAATCGAATCGAATAAATAAATAATTACAATAATTATATTCTTCCGTTACATCAACGGGTCTTCGATTCTTGAATTCTTTATTCTTGACTTCATTCTTTGTCTCCGGTTTGATTTCACCTTCCTTGGGATCCGGAACTTTTCGGGCTCGTCGGCACGCTTTTACGAGGGTTTCAGAAAAACCCGGGCCCGTTCGGGATCAAATCCCGAACTTGGGCCGCCAGCGCTGCCGGGCCGGGCCTGGGCCTGGCCACTGGGCGGTGGCGGCCTGGCCGCCTTCAGCTGCTGGGGGGACGACTTTGGGGCTGGGCTGGGCCGTCTGGCGGTGTGCGGGGCGCGATTTCGAAATTTCCGGGCACTTTTTTCTGGGCTTCTTTGAAGGCTTCAAACATGATCTTCAAGGCCTCCTTCTTGATTCAAAATCAAAACCCTAATTCTACCCAAATCCTAGAATTACAATAATTCTAATCCCGAATTAAATTACAAATAATTTATTAACGAATAAATATAACCGATCCATGGAACCATATAATTAACGACCAAATCCATCATCCATACATTCATCATCATGAATAAAATAAAACATCCATAAATGCAAGTGCCTACTCATCACATACATACATATTTAAATATCACATATTTAATATTGATTATGATTATCAAATAATCGAAGCATAAATTAATATCGTCTATAGACCGCCTCCGATACTAATTGTTGGTTGTCGAATCGAATTCGGCAGAAACGCAGCGGAATAGCGGATCGTGTATTATAAAAAATTTTCATAAAACTTTTGAGATACTCTATAGATTATATTAATTTATGCACCAATAAATTAATCTCATTAATTTATAAGATTCAAGGATCAAAAAAAAAATACCTTGTAGCCGACTCGGATGATAACTTGATTTTCTTTGACCACGAACAGTCCTAGCTCCAAGCTTTTTGTGTTTAGAACACCAAAGTCTTCCACGTCAATTCCTTGATTCCACGTAGACGTGTGTGTGGGCACACGTGAGACAAAAACGGTTTCTAAAACACTCGAATTTCCACAAACACCAACGCATGCACGATATGGAATTTTTGGAGAAAAAAAATTTTCACTCTCTTTTTTTTTTTGCTATATGAGAATTCCGGCCACCTCTAGGGAAACTAGGGCTGAAAGTGTTTCAAAAAAAAATTGTCTCACAATTTTTCATTTATCTCATATTTAAAGAGAAGAAGTCAAACTTCAAAATATGATCAAATCCTTATCTCCAATTTTGAATTTGGAACAAAAAATCCCTTCCCCTTATCTCTTTGATGGCCGGCCACCCTAGGGTTTTATCCCTTTGTGTGTGGCACCTAAATAAGATAAGGAAGGAAGATATTTTATCAATTATCCAAGTAGTTCAATTTTAATTCAAATTCAAATTGAATTTAAGTCAAACTTAAATTAATTTGAATTCTAAATTAAACAACTTATCAAATAAGTTTAAATGGATAAATCTAGATATGTTCAAATTCAAATTTAAATAATCTCATTATTTAAATAATAATTAATTCTCAATTAATTATTCTTGAGTATTTAATTTTAGAATTCGTAATTCTAAAATTCCCATTTTGCCTTTTGTGTCCGGTAGAATTACAAGGACGACGCTGGGACTAATGGACCTATAATTACGAGCTCCAATAAAATTAATAATTAATTAAACACTTTAATTAATTAATTAATTCTATTAATTCAATAGTTACTCCACTATAAACTTGGAATTGCACTCTCGGAATTATAGACATTAATTACTTCTAAACCGTGAAGTGTCCATTTGATATAGTCATTGCATATAGATCGATCCTCCATAAATAATTCATAATTAGAGTCGGGTAGAATCGTTAACCTCTCTAATTACATCTTTATCCTTGAGTACCATTGATTCTCTAATGGATAGTGATTCATAAAACACATTCATGAACCGTAGCGCTCTTACTAATCCAAGTACCGAATCAACACTCAAGAGAATTATTTATCCGCTTCTCTCTCAAGAAGGAATGGATTCCATCTCAGATAATAACATTCCCAGCTACCTATTTCATTATGTCTCCAAAATACAAGGAATAGGATTCAGGGTCTCGAGAATCCGCATCGAGTAAATCAAAAGACATAAATCCATAAATAGGAGTTTGTTAAGAACTCGGGATTAAGATCATTCTATATATGACCATCAAGAGACTCAATTAGAATTTCTATGCTTAACGGAAATTATTAGAAATTCATATTGTGTCTGCGTCCATGTTCCACATAATCTCATTATGCGAAATACACTCATTCAATATCTCGCCATATTAATAAAGTCATGGATAACACGTTCCATTCTAAATGGGAATGACATGTATTAATAATGTTTTAATTAAAGATTCCGAACTTTAATTAAATTCATTATGAACGATTACTTTTGATTATTATCCCTAAACATTATCCTCTTGTATATAACACTTATATACAATGTTTAAGGTTACATAAATAATCAAGGAATTTTATTTGATATTCATAAAATATTCATAAATATATGCACATAAAATGATGAATAATCTATTTTATTAAATAAATAATAAATATCCTTTTACATCTCATGCTTTCAGGACACTATTCCCAACAAAAGGCTAGGTCTTCCATAAAGGAACATATGCTGAAGGTGATCGGCTATTTGGCTGAAGTTCAGACCAATGGGGCCGACATCGATGCTGAGTCTCAACTGACCATGATCTTTGAGACTTTGTTGAAGGAATATATTCCATTTAGGGCAACGTTCAATTTGAGCGCTAGACAGAATATAACCCTGACAGAGTTGATGCAAGAACTCCAAAAGTTCGAGCGGATGATCAAGGGGTCGACTATTGTGGAAGCCAACTTTGCTGAGGCATCTTCTTCCAAACCCCCTTCAGAGAATGGAAAGAATAAGCAAGTAGCTAAGAAGGAGAGTTCTTCAGTTCCGCCAAACAAGGGCAAGAACAAGAAGAAGAGGAACCCGAACAAGCTTAAGTGCTTTCATTGCGGGAAGGTGGGGCACATGAAGAAGAATTGCAAAGACTACCTAGCCGCTAAAGGCAAAGGAGGTGAGTGTGATCTTTTGATTGTGGAAGCATGTCTAGTTGAGGAATCCAGTGACAACTGGGTCATAGATTTTGGAGCAACTAATCATGTATGTGTTTCTCTGCAGGGGTTCAAGCAAACGAGAAGTCTTCTAAATGAAAGCTTCACGTTGAGGATGGGCGATGGAACACTAGTGTTGGCTGAAGCAGTGGAAGACGTCCATCTTTATTTTGATAGTTATAGGAGTTTATTTTTGTGAGATATTTTTTTATGTTCCTCAATTTAAGAGGAATCTTATTTCATTGCTTGTTTATTTAAGGATTCTTATTGGTTTCTTTTAATAATAAAGTTGTGATTCGTAAAAACAAGTCTTTTATCTGTGATGGTTGGATGCAAAATAATCTATATTTTATCAAACCTAAGATGGACTCACTGCTAAACACTGAAGTTGTTAATAACTCTAAAAGGCTTAAAACTTCTCACTCTAATGAGACATATCTTTGGCATTTGCGACTTGGTCACATTAGCCTTAATAGGATACAGAGGTTGGTAAAGGATGGACCTTTCATAGCTGCTTGCCATTCTTCCTTATCAGAATCATTCATCGCATCCCTAAAGGTCGATGGATCCTCCTTACCGTCATCAGCAGTGACGATTTGGGCTTCCCGGTATAGCGGTCGGGTAACCCCGCTTACCCTCCCACTACGACGAGGTCTTCACGGGAGTCCGATTAGGAACGTGGTCTTTTCGAGAGTGGTCCGACAACTCTTGTCGAATGTGGTCCGATCTCATCGGAAAGTAACTCTTCTAATACTATCTTACTTCCGGGCTTGAAATCTATCATATAGTCATGCTCCGAGAAAAAGTGGCATTTGTCGATACAAACACCTTTTGATCTTCGAGGACTATAAAAGAAACCTCCCTTTGTCCCATCGGGATATCCTACAAACATACATACTTCCGACTTGGGTTCCAACTTCCCGTCTTTCCCTTTAGCACATGTGTCTTGGACACCCCATATCGCACGTGTCTCAAACTCGGTTTTCGACCGCACCACAACTCTAAGGGTGTTGTAGGTATGAGACTTAGATGGTACTCTATTCAGAATGTAGGTAGTGTTTTTAGGCATAAACCCAGAATGAAGTAGGCAAAGTGAAGAATAACTCAACATTGATCTCATCATGTCAAGCAAAGTCCGATTTCTCCTTTCGGCCACACCATTTTGTTGTGGTGTACCGGGTGCAGTCAATTGGGATACCACACCTTCTTCAATCAAGAAATCCCGAAACTCTTGGTCTAGGTATTCACCCCCTCGATCTGATTAAAGTGTCTTGATTGGTTTACCTAATTGTTTTTCAACTTCTGCTCGGAATTCTCTAAACTTTCCAAAAGTTTCGGATTTCCGTTGCATCAGGTAAACATAACCATATCTCGAATAGTCGTCAATAAAAGTGACGTAATATTCGTAACCTCCTCTAGCTTGGACGTTTAACGGTCCACATACATCCGAATGTATCAACTGAAGGGGTTCCGTAGCTCTTTCTCCTTTTGCTGTAAAAGGTCTCTTGGTCATTTTACCCTCCAAACAAGATTCATGCATCGAAGCTCGCCAACTTTTAGCTCACGCAAAGGACCATCCTTTACCAGTCTTTCAATCCTATTTAGGTTAATATGACCAAGCCTAAGATGCCACAGATATGTATTGTTATCGTGAGAAATCTTTTGCTTTTTATTCTTAGGTTCGGCAACTCGAACATTTCAAAGATAAGCAGTTGAGTTAGGTATTAGTTTTATACAATATAAACCATCATCCAGACGTCCGAACAAATATTTAAACCATTTCGAGAAATATGAACAAATTCATTATCAAAATAAACTTTAAATAATTGTTCAAATAATTTGGCCACGTAAATCAAATTTCTACGAATATACGGAATAAAATAAACATTGTTCAAAACTAAAAATTTATTTTCCCTAAAATGAAGTCTAACTTCTCCCATCGCTTTCCGAAAAACTCTTGCGCCATTGCCTACTTTCATCGTGTAGTCCCCATCGGCTAGCTCGGTGTAAGAACTAAGACTCTGCAAAGAGAAACAAACATGATTAGTTGCTCCTAAATCAATTATCCAGGCTGAGGTATCACCCTCTACTAAACATGTTTCAAGGACTAGTAAATCTAATTTACCTTGTTCCTTTTTCTTTTTCAGCTCCTCGAGATACTTGTTACAGTTTCTCTTCTAGTGCCCTTCGCTATTGCAATGGAAACATTTTCCATTGGGTTTCTGGATGGGGCCCTTTGCTTTCTTGGGTCTCTTGTTCTTTCCCTTCTTTCCTCTTCCTTGGTTCTGGTTTTTCCTTTTGTTTTTACCAGAACTTCCTGCAACTACAACATTTGCTTCTCCTCCCCTTCTTTTGTTGGTGAAGTCGAAGTTTTGCAGGTCATTCATGAGTTCAGTGAGATTGTACTTTTTCTTGTTCATAACAAAGTTGTTTACGAACTCATGAAAGTCGAGGACAAGCTTTCCAAGATGATGCCAACTTGGGTGGCTTCATCGATTCGGCACCATTGAGCTCCGTGATCGTGGAGGTGATCAATCAAGTTCAAAACATGTGCCTTGGTGAAGAACCTTTCTTCATCTTGTCGTTCATGAAAGCCCTTACGGCATCCAAACGAGCCTTTTTCGGAAGGAGCGCCGAACATGGCTTCTAGAGACTCCATTATCTCATAAGCGGTCTCCATCTCCTCATGCTTTTAAGCGGTTAATATCGCTCATGTTGGCAAAGATAAAGCACTTTGCTTTATTGTTGGCCTTGATCCAGCGATCAAAAGGCTCCCTTGCGGTTTTGGATGCATTAGCCGCGGGTTCAGGAGGACATTCCTATTGGAAATGTGTCCATAAAGTGGGATGTAATTTGTTATTTATGAAATGACAAATGTCAGACATTATTGTTTTTTGCTGATTTTATAAAATGAAATAAAGTTATGTTTTGACACATACTCAAGAGTGTTAGTGATATTGCTTAGTCCATAGACTGTTACCAACGAAAGAAGAGTCAGGGGAACCCTGCCGGACAAACTCTTCTGATACAGTTTAAAATAGATATTCGCAGTCTTAGGATTGATTGGGCAATCGAATCCGATTATGACAATTAGATCGAACCATGTGATCTTTGGTCTCGGGGCATGGGAGTTGGACTCGTGGTTGATCTAGACATGCTCGCAACATGTTGAATAGACCATGTGACCGATTAGGTTAGAGTAAAAACCGTTTACACAACTCTAAACCTAATCATCACAACTTAAGTATATTTGTATAATTATCTTAATCTCGAAGTGGATGCATAGCTCAACTTAGTATCTCATGATCTTTGATTCACCAATGAGATCAGTTCACAGTTATTGAATGACATCTCAGTCATTGGGATCATGACATTATTGAGTTGGAGTTATGTGATTCACAGATATGGAATTCGTAAGAAATAATATCACCTCATGCTTTATTGACGGGTGTGTGAATAAATAAACCAGGCCTGGTATTCAATGATGATATTCATTGATTAAGACATCGTGACATGTGCGCGAAATCTTACGAACATGTGTCTTTCTTATTCACAGTCATATAACGGAGTTGAGGAAATAATGATCGGAATGGTAAAACGGTAATATTATATACCATTCTGATCACTGATATTTACGAAGGATAATAATGCATTTACAATGTGGACTGTGTGATAAATTGTATCAACACCATTAGAAAAATAGCGCACATGATTCGAGAGATTATCCGGCATCAAACTTTTAGTGGAGTTGTGCGATGTCGGAATTAAATATGTCGATAACTTATCGGGATAAGTTAGTCGAATATTGTAATTCCATAGCTTTGTTCATGTGGGTCCATTCAGTCTCAAGGCTAGCTCTGATAAATGGGAAAACAGAAACTGATGTTTTGTTATATAATTATGTTTAAATTCATTATGTTATTTTTCATTTATTTGATAATTGAAAAATAAAAGGAATGAATTTTGAATTTCAAAATTAATAGAGATTAATTTAAAATTCAAAATAAAATTTAAACATGATTTTATTTGGCAACTAAAGGAGAGAGAAAGTTGATATATTATTTTGAGAAAATTCGGAAATCCCTTGCCATAAGAAGATTTCGAATTTTGCTCCAAAATGGGAAGGAAAATTCGGAAATCCCTAGCCATGTAGGGATTTTCGGATTTTAATCCAAGGGTTAAGGGGAAATTCGAAAATTCCATCTAGGGTTTGAGTTTTTGAATTTCCTCCTATATAAGGATATTTTATTGAAAACCCTAGAGAGACTTCTAGAGAAGAAAAAATATATCACACACTTTTCTCCTAGGGTGGCCGGATTTTAGAGACAAAATAGAAGGAAATTGTTTCCTTAGGTTTTGGAAAAAGAGCCCACTCACTCATCCCAAATACCATAGAGTCATAGCCTTGAATCAACGAGTGGTTTTTGGTGTGATCGTGTCGATAAATCAACGATCTTGTTTCACGGCAATTCTCCATCTCGGAACGTGAGATAGTGAGACAAGATCCTTGCAGTCATTTATTTCAATCGTCACAAAGGTATGTGTATTATTCTAATCCTTTGTCTATAAACATATATCATGCATGCATCTCTCGTTGTGGTTTACGTTTAATTTAGAATTAAATGGATATGATAAAATTTTTGAAATTCCGCCTACAATATTGTTGTTGTTCAAATGATTTTTCATCTATAAATCACAACAAGATCCTACAATTCCTCCGCTAGGACAAACTTATAGTCTTCGCAGACCAATAGTATGTTCATGTTACTCTTCCACTTAGCATAATTATCACCGTCTAATTTTTCAGTCGCTAGTAGTGTGATAATGGGATTTGACATATTGCTGGAAATAAATAGAATATTCATCTAATCAATTTATGTGCATGAATATCAAGGCATGTATTTAGGCACAATTAAATATGATGCATGATGCACATGAAAAATACATAAATCATGTTTCAATTTTAGGTGCCAACGATAATCCAATTTTCCACATATAAAGTGTACCTTTGGGTAGTCAAGTTATATGCCAATTAGACCGAGACTCTTCTTAGTTAATAAATATAGTCAAAATATCTCATATTTTCATATTTATTAACTACCGTTATTTTCAGTCAAAATATAACCAACAAATTTGATTATATTTTATGAGTGTAAACCACCATTTCAGATCCCATAGACTTAACTCCGGATTGCTACCTTTGGGTAGTCAATTCGGAAATACATCCTGAAATCTTATCTCAAGGAAGCCAACCTTGTTATTGATCCGGCAAGGACACTCTCCTTTAGGAGGGCGATTCAATGTCGCCGCAAAGTCCTTTTCCAGATCTCACGGTGTTGCGCTAACGGCGGAGACTAGTGGGTCGTATTGTCATACAACCCTCTCCCACTCATTATTTTGCAAACATGTATTTTGTTTGAAAAACATCTCATGATTTTCAAATCGAAAAATAATCAATTTATTTTTCGGATATGTGAAATTCAAAAATTTAACTTTTAAATTCAACTTCACATGTAACATTATTTTGCAAATCAATTTTGCAACTTAAATCAATTTAATCATATTAAATCAATTTACAGCGCATGGTTCTTATTTTATTTTATTTTTCTAAAACACTTTTATAATAAATAAAATAAACAATAACAAATGCGCGTGTATGCATGGCATGTTATAAAAACATATGAGTAGGCACATTAAATCTATATGGCATGTTATATGCATGGACATATAATATATAATTATCAACATAAAATATAAATATATGCAATCAACTATTGAGATGGATTTGACCGGGTCCCATGGAAAAATAAATTACAACTCAATCGAATCGAATAAATAAATAATTACAATAATTATGTTCTTCCGTTACATCAACGGGTCTTCGATTCTTGAATTCTTTATTCTTGCTTCATTCTTTGTCTCGGGTTGGATTTCACCTTCCTTGGGATCCGGAACTTTTCCGGACTCGTCGGCACGCTTTTACGAGGGTTTCAGAAACTTGGGCCCGTTGGGGATCAAATCCGAACCTGGGCCGCCAGCCGCGCCAGGCCGCGGCCTGGCCATGTTGGGCAGCGGCCTGGCCAAGGCAGGGGCGCGGCCTGACTTTGGCGCTCGGGCGTCTGCCGCGCCGCTGGGCGTTTCGAAATTTCGGGCGTTTTCTGGGCAGTTTTCTGGGCTTCTTTGAAGGCTTCAAACATGATCTTCAAGGCCTCCTTCTTGATTCAAAATCAAAACCCTAATTCTACCCAAATCCTAGAATTACAATAATTCTAATCCCGAATTAAATTACAAATAATTTATTAACGAATGAATATAACCGATCCATGGAACCATATAATTAACGACCAAATCCATCATCCATACATTCATCATCATGAATAAAAATAAACATCCATAAATGCAAGTGCCTAGTCATCATATACATACATATTTAAATATCACATATTTATTATTGATTATGATTATCAAATAATCGAAGCATAAATTAATATCGTCTATAGACCGCTCTGATACCAATTGTTGGTTGCCGAATCGAATTCGGCGGCAGAAACGTAGCGGAATAGCGGATCGTGTATAACAAAAATTTTCATAAAACTTTTGAGATACTCTATGGATTATATTAATTTATGCACCAATAAATTAATCTCATTAATTTATAAGATTCAAGGATCAATCGAAAAAATACCTTGTAGCCGACTCGGATGATAACTTGAATTTCTTTGACCACGAGCAGTCCTTGCTCCAAGCTTTGTGTTTAGAACACCAAAGTCTTCCACGTCAATTCCTTGATTCCACGTAGACGTGTGTGTGGGCACACGCGAGACAAAACAGGTTTCTTAAACACTCGAATTTCCACAAACACCAACGCATGCATGATGTGGAATTTTTTTGGAGAAAAATATTTTTCACTCTTTTTCCCTATGAGAATTTCGGCCACACCTTTCTTTAGGGCTGAAAATGTTGGGAATAGTGTCCTGAAAGCATGAGATGTAAAAGGATATTTATTATTTATTTAATAAAATAGTTTATTCATCATTTTATGTGCATATATTTATGAATATTTTATGAATATCAAATAAAATTCCTTGATTATTTATGTAACCTTAAACATTGTATATAAGTGTTATATACAAGAGGATAATGTTTAAGGATAATAATCAAAAGTAATCGTTTCATAATGAATTTAATTAAAGTTCGAATCTTTAATTAAAACATTATAAATACATGTCATTCCCATTTAGAATGGAACGGTGTTATCCCTTTGTTAATATGGCGAGATATTGAATGAGTGTATTTTTAGATAATGAGATTATGTGGAACATGGACGAGACACAATATGAATTTCTAATAATTTCCGTTAAGCATAGAAATTCTAATTGAGTCTACCGATGGTCATATATAGAATGATCTTAATCCCGAGTTCTTAACAAACTCCTATTTATGGATTTATGTCTTTTGATTTACCGGCACGGATTTCGAGACCCCTGAATCCTATTCCTTGTATTTTGGAGACATAATGAAATAGGTAGCTGGGAATGTTATTATACGAGATGGAATCCATTCCTTCTTGAGAAAGAAGCGAGATAAATAATTCTCTTGAGTGTTGATTCGGTACTTGGATTAGTAAGAGCGCCCGGTTCATGAATGTGTTTTATGAATCACTATCCATTAGAGAATCAATGGTACTCAAGGATAAAAGATAAATAGAGAGGTTAATGGATTCTACCGACTCTAATTATGAATTATTTATGGAGGATCGATCTATATGCAATGACTATATCAAATGGACACTTCACGGTTTAGAAGTAATTAATATCTATAATTCCGAGAGTGCAATTCCAAGTTTATAGTGGAGTAACTATTGGAATTAATTGAATTAATTAATTAATTAAAGTGTTTAATTAATTATTAATTTTATTGAGCTCAGAATTATAGGCCCATTAGTCCCAGCGTCGTCCTTGTAATTCTACCAGACACAAAGGGCAAAATGGGAATTTTAGAATTGGAATTCTAAAATTAAATACTCGAAGAATAATTAATTGAGAATTAATTATTATTTAAATAATGAGATTATTTAAATTTGAATTTGAACATATCTAGATTTATCCATTTAAACTTATTTGATAAGTTGTTTAATTTAGAATTCAAATTAATTTAAGTTTGACTTAAATTTAATTTGAATGAATTAAAATTGAACTACTGGATAATGGATAAAATATCTTCCTTCCTTATCTTATTTAGGTGCCACACACAAAGGGATAAAACCCTAGGGTGGCCGGCCATCAAAGAGATAAGGGAAGGGGATTTTTTGCTCCAAATTAAAAATTGGAGATAAGGATTTGATCCTATTTTGAAGTTTGACTTCTTCTCTTTAAATATGAGATAAATGAAAAATTGTGAGACAATTTTTGAAAGACTTTCAGCCCTAGTTTCCCTAGAGGTGGCCGGAATTCTCATATAGCAAAAAAAGAGAGTGAAAATTTTTCTCTCCAAAAATTCCACATCGTGCATGCGTTGGTGTTTGTGGAAATTCGAGTGTTTTAGAAACCGTTTTGTCTCACGTGTGCCCACACACACGTCTACGTGGAATAAAGGAATTGACGTGGAAGACTTTGGTGTTCTAAACACAAAAGCTTGGATCTAGGACTGTTCGTGGTCAAAGAAAATCAAGATATCATCCAAGTCGACTACAAGGTATTTTTTCGGTTGATCCTTGAATCTTATAAATTAATGAGATTAATTTATTGGTGCATAAATTAATATAATCTATAGAGTATCTCAAAAGTTTTGTGAAAATTTTTGTTATACACGATCCGCTATTCCGCTGCGTTTCCGCCGCCGAATTCGATTCGGCAACCAACAGAAAATATGTCAAAAATTGTTTCACAATTTTCTATCTATCTCATATTTAAAGAGTAGAAGTCAAACTTCAAAATAGAATCAAATCCTTATCTCCAATTTTGAATTTTGAACAAAAAATCCATTCCCCTTATCCTTAAGGTGGCCGGCCACACTCTAGGGTTTTATCCCTGTGTGTGGCGCCAATTATAGATAGGGAAGGAAGAGATTTTATCCTTTATCCAGTAGACCAATTTTAATTCAGATTCAAATTCGAATTTAAGTCAAACTTAAATTAATTTGAATTCTAAATTAAACAACTTATCAAATAAGTTTAAATGGATAAATCTAGATATATGTTCAAATTCAAATTTAAATAATCTCATTATTTAAATAATAATTAATTCTCAATTAATTATTCTTCGAGTATTTAATTTTAGAATTTTGTAATTCTAAAATTCCCATTTTGCCCTTTTGTGTCCGGTAGAATTACAAGGACGACGCTTGGGACTAATGGACCTATAATTCTCGAGCTCCAATAAAATTAATAATTAATTAAACACTTTAATTAATTAATTAATTCTATTAATTCCAATAGTTACTCCACTATAAACTTGGAATTGCACTCTCGGAATTATAGACATTAATTACTTTTAAATTGTGAAGTGTCCATTTGATATAGTCGTTGCATATAGATCGATCCTTCATAAATAATTCATAATTAGAGTCAGGTAGAATCCGTTAACCTCTCTAATTACATCTTTATCCTTGAGTACCATTGATTCTCTAATGGATAGTGGTTCTGTCATGCCCCCCAAACGGGGTGGGTGACGTGGAGCTCGATTAGGGATTAATAAAGCAAATCCCCAACCGGGTCCCACACTTAGCTGCATTTAAATATAAATAAATTACATAATCCAGGAGCCTCTGACACACAGGGCTCCACCCCACAGGACATACAGTATCGTACATACATGTTCATGTAAATAATCGTTACAACAGACATCAACCACAGTCTAGTAAATCCAAATATTAATAAGTTTACAGAATTTCTCAAATTCTTTACATTTGTTCAAGAGGATAACTCAATCCTCACTTGATCTAACAGTAGCGATCTTCAGCTACACCGCACCGCTCCTCGAGTCTCCTGGGAGGGGTTTACATTTTAAACATTGAAACATGAGTGATAGGCCCAGTAGGATATAATTTGAATATAATTAAAATAAATGAGTGCGTAAATGAATAAATAAACAAAATAAGACATTCAGTCCCGATAGAGCAACCGGAACCTCACATCCTTTTTCTCAAAGGAAATATAACAGAAACTAACCATATTACAGGCTTCAGTAAGTAATTAGTGCAAATTACTTACCTCACCAAGTGCCTCGCCTACCGGACCGGTTTCGGGTTCTGCCCCCGAGGATGCACTCTCCGCATCCTATCTAGGCTTACAGCAATAGACTCTATTACCAGTTCACAAGATATCTTATCTTAAGAAATCATCCATTTAACATTATGAAATCGTTCATCTGACCCCACGAACTACTCAAGCCGCGAGCCCCATGACTGGGCAAGCCATGAGGTTCCATGGCTAGACAAGCTATGGATTCCATGGACAGGACAAGCCAAGGATTTCCATAAACTAACAAGCCATGGTTCTTAAAACATTTTTCTTTCACAAACCAATCCCTTTCTTTAAAACATTTTCAAGGCCAAAATCCTTTTCAAAACAGGCTCACAAGAAAAAGGGATAGAAATCCTACCTCGCACAATCAAACCTGGGACTAGAGTTGCCTCGTCCGGCTTCCGCTTCCTCAAGCCCCTTCAGTCTGAATCCTCAGCGATCACTGATACAAGATAACACTTTAGGATCAATTCTCTTTCCTAAAGTAATCCAATCTCAATCATATACCAAGATTTTCCAATTAGTGTGCCCTAATCAATTTTCATGTTTCAAATTCCATTCCAAGGGTTTTCAATATCAAATCAGGGATTAAAGATGCTAATCCTTTCATCCCAAGTCCCCAAATGAAGCTAATTTGGGTTCTCCCCGAAAACAGGGGTCAAAACAACAATTTCAGGCCAAACAGGGTCAAACCCCGTGTACACCGGTCGACCGGAGACAGAGGAGTGCATCACCACCGGTTGGCCAGTGGTGTGCATCCGGTCGACCGGACCGGTCGGCCGGTGGCCATAGCAAGATGCATCGGTCGACCGGTGGAGAACTCCAGTTCGCGAAAACTCGCGAAAATCAGTTCAAAAACCTGCAAATCTAGTCCCAAATCACAAAATCTCAAGGGACAACTAGTAGATCCGGGTTCTAGGTCCTAAAACAAGTCCAAAGAACCCAAGATCTCCAATTTATACTCTAGTTTTACTCGAAAATCATCAAAATCCGTTTTGAACCAAAAGTAAGTTTTAAATCCGAAAAACTTGAAATTCAAGAGAAATGAGAGAGAGAAAGAGAGAGTGAATGAGCGGGAGAGTGAGAGTGAAAGAGAGAGAGAGAACGCACGGGAAAAAGGAAAAAGAAGGAAAGAAAAGAAAAGAAAAGAAAAATAAAAGAAAATGACTTGTGCAAAAATATAACAGTCCAGAAATGCGCCCATTGATTAACGCCCAAAAGTGATGTTCACAAGCGGTCAATTGTAGCACAGAAGGGCGGTCGTATCCACAGAGAGATAACAAAATAACAAGAATGACTAACAGAATAAGAGCGTTAAAATAAAATAACAAAAGAAAAAGAATAGTTTTTGAGATTTTTGTTGCAAATATAATAAAAAGGAGAAAATCTGTATGAAGAAAATTCAATAATAAAAACGGTAAGGTGTCGAGAATCCCTAATGTTTCGTTCACCAATTCCAGTTTCGATTCACAAAATAAAAGAACTGAATAGATTAAATCTCTATGTTGACTCCGGAAATATTATCGTTACAAGTTATCTAAAATCGACAATATATCAATATGACAATATTGGCAAAGAAAAGACAATTTGTAAAATAATTTGAATAACAAAACATTGCATGACAGAATTACATAAGAAAAGCGTGACTGAACTTATATAAAAATTGGCACATAATATTTTGAGAAGTAATAGAAAAATAGATGAGGTTTAATTTATTCAGATGTTGAACTTTACAGCACAAGGAATCAAAATCCCGAATTGGGTCACTCAACAGAAGTTCATCGCTAACCTCACCAAAAGAACTCTAGCCAATCTTGCAAAACATTCTCACAAGTTCTAGAGAGAAAATATGAGACTGACAGCAAGACGACAGAAAACTGAATATTAAAAGCTGTTAAAACCTTAGGCCAACCCCTCTATTTATAGTATTCAGAGGTTGCCTATCAAATAAGGAAATAAATTGTAAAACTAGAAAATTACAAAGGAAAAGGAAACAAAATAAAATTACATATAAATTAGGAGAAATCACATATTTAATTTGGGGAAGAAATCCGTAATTTGTCGATTTTTGGGGAAGGAATCGGATTCATCTCATAGGGAACACGTGGTCGAAGATTGATTGGAGGAGAGGAGAAATCGCCATGTGTCGCGCTGGAGTGGAGGAAGCGAGCTGGCATCTGGTCGAGCGAACGCCACCGTCGCCGGAGAGAAATCGGGGCCTGGCACGCCACGCTGACCCACCTAGCCACCGTCACACGCCGGAGAGGCGGATCGGTCATTTACCGCAGACGGGGGCCACACGGAAATCGTCGAACGCTCGAGATTGAGCGTACGGACGCGCGCTCTTGTGGCCTGGCGGCGGGACGCGTAAGGCGCGAGAAGGCGGAAAGAAACGGGCCGGATTTCGCGCCGATGTGGCAGTGGCGTGGCAAGTGCTTGCTACGTGCCGGCTCGGCCGACACGGCCTCACGTAGGGTGGCTCGCTGAAAGGCTTAAAAAATATGGCTTTCATGGCTTCTTCTTGTGTAGCTTTTTACACTGCTTTCATCAGTAAATAATTAAGCAAAAACTAGACAAATTCCAATTAAAAATATTATGAATAAAAATAATGGAATTGCTTAATTAAAGCTTAAATATTTTAATATTATATAAATCAAAAGCAGTATTTAAGGTGCATTTTCATGCACTGATCACAACCCCCAACCAGCTTATTGCTAGTCTCTAGCAATCCAAGCGCAAGAGAAATCATGTCACAAAGAAAATCTAAGTCTCAACTCGCTTGGTCACCTGAGCATTTCAAACAAACTGTTAGCAAGAAGTCAAAAGATACTATCAAGTTTATTTCAGTCATAACTCCAGAGTCGTGTGTGTGTGCTCCAAACCGTAACCTTCTTACCACTAACCATAACACATGCAGCCTTGAAAAATTCACCAAGCAGAAGTCTCAACTCCATTGATCTCACAGGTATCAGAAATATTTAAGTGCAAAGGTTTTCTCTCATGGAGTTGGAAATTAAACAATCAACGCTCAGTGTGAGGGGGGTGAAATTTAGGACAAACAATCAAACAAACATTGATCAAAAGATAGGCTAATCAACTCTTAGAACATTCCACCATTCTTACCACAAACCAGCTTTTAGGATTTCATTTGGGTCAAACAGAAATTTACATAAACGAACAAAGAGCCAAAAAGCTTGCATAAATTACTTTTTTTTTTCTTTTTTTTTTTTTTTTTTTTTTTTTTTTTTTTTTTCTTTTTTTTGGCAAAAGACAACCTGCATTATGAAGTGAATGTAGAAAGGTGTTCTTTTGACAAACAGCTATATAGCATCAAATGTGAGAACAACCAAACTACATAATTTGTGAAATGTTGCTCTTGCTCAGTTTTTTTTTTTTTTTTTTTGAAAAAAAATAACAAATGAGGCTCTATTACATAAGGTCATTCCTATTTAACCCAAAATCCATCCCTCAAGCATATACACCAAGCATACCACTAACCATGTAATGATGTTCTAACAGTGATTTTACCAGCTCAAAAGGTCAATGAAGGTTCAAAAGTCGTTTTCTCAACTCTCTTAACTCACCAAAAATAAAGCACTTAAACTCGGGAATTTTCTCAGCTGACATGCATTAACATCCATCTTACCACAAGGTTTAGCACGTGCAAAAAAGAAACTACGGACGTCATTTCTTAGTAACCAAGACAAAGAAAATTGACTCAAACCAATCATTTTGAAATCATACTCAGACAACTTTGCAAAAATTTTAACCCAAATATCAACATGACAAAAATCACTCTTACGCATGAATATGCTCACCACCCCCAACCAAAATCAGACAGTGTCCTCAGTGTCAAAAATTATGAAAAATAGAGAAAGAAGACACATGGACGACGTATGAGCACAAACTGAGCTTCCTGATATGATTCTCCAAAAACACACATAAAAAAATGTAAAAAGAAACGAAGAAAATAGAAAATGAAAATATGATACAGGAGATGTGAGTAACCACTCAGATCGGTAAACCGGGTCGCCGAGAATGATCTCTTCAACCTGGTTCACCCGCCTAAGTAATTTTTCAAACCGCCATTTACTTTAAGGATTCTCCCATCGCTTGGGTCTTCAACCCCGACAAAGACCATTGGGAAAACGTTTCACCACGAACGGGCCAGTCCACCGCGACCTCAACTTACCGTGGGGTGGAGATGCAAACGGGAATCATAAAGATGAACTCACCGATTCGGCAAAGTGCTTCCTCAGGATCCGCTTATCATGAGCCGCTTTCATTTTGCCTTGTAGATCCTGGAATTATCATAGGCATCGTTCTCAACTCCTCGATTTATAAAGCTGAGCTTCCGATTGACACCGCACACCGAGATCAAAGTTGAGGGCTTTGGTAGCCCAATAAGCCTTATGTTCGAGCTCTCTGGTAGTAGATGTGCTTTTCCAAAATAAGCCTGTAGGAAGACATCCCAAGTTGGGTTTTTAAGCAAGTGCGGTATGCCCAAAGTGGGCGTGTCGGAAGGCTTAAAGACCAATCCTTGCGATCGGGATTAACCGCCTTTTCTAGAATTTGCTTAATCTCCCTATTGGCCAACTCCGCCTTGGCCATCCGTCTGTGGGTGATAGGCGGTTGAAACTTTATGAACCACACCGCATTTAAGCATCAGAGCCTCAAAAGAACGGTTGCGTAAATGGGTGCCTTGATCATCGATGATGGCACGCGCCCAAATCGAGATAACACATTTTCCTTTAAGAACTTTACAACAAAGAGTGTTATCGTTGTTCCGCACGCCACGGCTTCTACCCACTTAGACACGAATCCACAGCGAGGGAGTATGTAGAGGAATCCATAAGAAGGTGGAAATGGTCCCATAAAATCTATCCCCAGCAATCGAATATTTCTATTACGAGAATCGGGTTCAAGGGCATCATATGGCGACGGGACAAAGCACCTAGCTTTTGGCACCTCTCACAGGAACGGCAGAAGTCATTGGTGTCCTTGAATAAAGTGGGCCAATAGAGACCACATCAGAAGATTTTTCTGGCGGTCTTCTTCATAGAAAAATGACCGCCACATGCATCGTTGTGGCAAAAGTTCAGGACACTAGACACTTCATCATCCGGGATGCATCGTCTTATGATTTGGTCGGGCAAAGATTTAAAAAGATAGGGGTCATCCCAATAAAAGTTACGAACCTCGACCGTAAACTTCCTCTTGTCTTGTGCACCCTGTAGATGGAATCTCGCCCGTCACCAAGTAGTTAACAATGTTTGCATGCCATGGCATCTTAGTGACGGCGAAGAGATGTTCATCGGGAAGTCATCTCCAATAGCGAGGAATAGCGGCGGAATCATTAAATTCAAGACGAGATAAGTGGTCCGCCACCACATTTTCGACTCCTTCTTGTCCTTGATTGTCAAGTCAAATTCTTGCAGGAGAAGGATCCACCTAATTAAACGCGCCTTAGCATCCTTTTTGGAGAGAAGGTACTTAAGGCAAAGATGATGCGTGAAGATGGTGATAGGTGAACCAATCAAATATGCACGGAACTTGTCGAGAGCAAATACTACAGCAAGCAATTCTTTTTCAGTAGTAGAGTAGTTCATTTGAGCACTATTCAAAGTACGGCATGCATCGTCGCTTCAAGCTCCCATGTTACTTCCTCAACACCATGGTGCTGCCACAACACTTTCACTAACGGAATCTCACGATGATGCAGACTCTTCATCTTCCTGTCAAGAATCTGAACTGGTGCCTCCTCGTAGGACGCGTCATACTATATCGGAACGTCAAACCACTGGACTACTGCTTCCGGCTCAGGTTGACATTTCCGAAGCATAGAGACATGTAACACGTCATGCACGTGAGATAACTCAGGCGGTAAAGCCAATCGGTAGGCCACCACTCCGACTCGTTGCACGATCGGGAATGGTCCCACATACCTCGGTGCAAGCTTCCCTTTCACACCGAACCGAACAACTCCCTTCCGTGGGGAAACCTTCAGCAAGACAAAGTCGCCTTCTTGAAATTCCAAAGGCCTACGCCTTCTGTCAGCATAGCTCTTGTGTCAAC
Source organism: Morus alba (assembly GCA_012066045.3). Taxonomy (NCBI): domain Eukaryota; kingdom Viridiplantae; phylum Streptophyta; class Magnoliopsida; order Rosales; family Moraceae; genus Morus; species Morus alba. Next base: position 34,005,163 of record CP050224.2, read on the forward strand.
TTTAAGCTGTCAACAGACATTCTCGAATCACAGCTATCTTCTCGTTATTCTCTTGAATGACATCCGGTCCAGTGCTCAGTTGATCCTCTGGTTCCAACCAACAAACAGGTGACCTACAAGGACGACCATACAACGCCTCGAACGGTGCCATATCGATACTGGCCTGATAGCTGTTATTGTAAGCAAATTCAACAAGGTGCAGGTATTTCTTCCAGTTCCCGCCAAAATCCATAACACAAGCACAAAGCATATCGTCCAAAATCTGAATAACTCTTTCAGATTGTCCATCGATCCCCGAGGATGAAATGTTGTCTCAAGTTCAATTGTTCCCATGGCTTCGAAAACTTCTCCAATACCTTGCATTGAAACGCGTGTCACGATCGGGACGTGATGAGCAAGTGGCACCCCGTGTAACCTCACGATGTGCTCAGCACAATTACGGCGAATCTTCGAGAATACATCACACGGAACAGTATGAAGTGCGCGGACTTGTCAACCCGTCAACCACCACCCGGATGGCATCGTGCTTCAACTCGGTTCTTGGTAGTCCCATCGGAAAATCCATCGTGATATGCTCCCATTTCAATTCGAGGGCGGGAAGAGGTTGCAACTCTCCGCTGGCTTCGGTGCTGAGCTTTAACTCAGAGGCAAGTCACGCATTCCGAGACGTACTCATGAACATCTCTCTTCATGCCTCTCCACCAGTACTGTCTTTTCAAGTCCTGGTACATCTTGGTACTACCCGGATGAATGGCGTACCTCGATTTGTGGGCTTCATGCAGACTCATCTTCTTTACCTCACCTGCCTTAGGAACAGCGAGGCGGTTGCGGAAATACAAGGCTCCATCCTCCCGGATTCTCCAATCCTCAAATTGTTCTCCATTCTGGATCTGAATCCAAATTCCTTGGAGGTGTGGATCCTGCCATTGATTCTGCTTCACTTGTTGCACAAGAACTGGTGCGGAGATCAGATTTTACACCATAGCCTGGTTATAATCCTCATGGTACTGAAGATCATACTCACTCACTACTTCAGTCCTCTTCCAATCCTCCAAAGCTAATGACGCCGAGTCCCCGGGACGTTTTTCTTAAGCGGGCATCGCCCACCACATTAGCTTTTCCAAGATGATACTGTAGAGTGAAGTCATAATCTTCCATGTACTCTACCCATCTCCTTTGTCCGAGGTTCGGATCTTTACGAGTAAACAAGTACTTGAGACTCTTATGATCGAAGAAGACCGAAACCTTGCTCCATAGAGATAACATCTCCATATCTTTGAGCAAATATTACCCGCTAACCAAGTCATGTGTGGGTAGTTCACTCATGCAGCCCTCTAGTTAGCGAGATCGTAAGCTACTACGTGTCCGCCTTGCATCAAGACACAACCAAGCCCAACCCCGAGGCCGAGTACACCTCGTATGACTCCTTGGTATTAGGGATTGTCGAATCGGTGCACTTGTCAACCTTACCTTCAATTCCCCGAAAGACATGCTCACATTCAAAGATCCCACTTGAATGACTTTTCTTGGTCAATCGAATAGTCATCGGTGCAGCGATACTTGAAAAATCCTTTACAAAACGCCCGGTGAATACCCCCGCGAGTCCAGAAAGCTTCAATCTACGCCACATTCTTCGGCCTTTCCATCAGAATACGCTTCAATCTTGGAAGGATCTACAAAAGTTCCTTGTCCTGAAATCACATGGCCAAGGAACTTCACTTCTGTCAGCCAGAAGTCACACTTCTCCTTCTTCGCATACAACTAGTGCTCACGAAGAGTCTGAAGAACAATTCTAAGGTGCTGCGCATGTTCTTCCCAAGTCTTCGAGTAGACCAGTATGTCGTCAATTAAGACGATTACGAATCGATCCAAGTACGGCCGGAAAACACGGTTCATCAAATCCATGAATGCAGCAGGGGCATTTGTCAACCCAAACGGCATTACCAGAAACTCGAAGTGCCCATATCGAGTCTGAAAAGCAGTCTTCGGAATATCCTCCTCCCTGATTTTCAATTGGTGGTACCCGGACCTCAAGTCAATCTTAGAGTAAAACTGTGATCCACCCAACTGATCGAACAACTCATCGATCCTTGGCAGTGGGTACTTGTTCTTCACAGTTACCCTATTTAGTTGTCGGTAGTCGATGCACAACCGAAGAGATCCGTCGTGCTTCTTCACAAATAGCACCGGTGCACCCCAAGGGGAAGTGTTATTCCGGATATATCCCTTCTCTGCCAGCTCTTCAAGCTGTGTTCTTAATTCATTCATCTCCGCCGGAGCCATCCGGTATGGTGGAATGGAGATAGGTGCCGTTCCCGGAACCAAATCAATACAGAATTCAATCTCCCGATTTGGCGGTAAACCAGGTAGCTCATCAGGAAATACATATGTGAACTCATCCACTACAGGGATTCCCACACTATCTCCGATCACTTGATTCACCTTCCGGGCAAGAAGGGAGGAGAAACATGCTAGATTCTTCCCCCCCCCAACGTACTTCATGATCGTTCCCAAGGACCGGGTTCATCTCTGCACGATAAGCAATCAACGTTCCGAATCCTTCACCAAGGTCACTTTCCACGGTAGCAATCAACAATTGCACGTGCCTTGACAAACCAATCCATTTCGAGCACCACATCAAACGGGGTCATCGGAAGGATAATCAAGTCCGCTCTCAATCGCTCACCACCAATCGTGATTTCACACGACTTACACACTCATCACCTCCCACACATCCCAGTGGGGAGTTCAAAGTCATCGGGACTTCTAAATTCTCAGATTTCGGTTTCAAAGTCTGAACAAAAGAACTTGATATAAACGAGTGTGTGGCTTTTTTGTGTCAAATAACACGTGAGCAAAAGAATGAGAGATTAGGATTATACCCTCAACCAGCGTTCTTCGGGTCCGACCTCGAGCTGCCTCCCGCCGGTATAAGCTTGTCCCTGTACTTTTTCCTTTCTCTGTCACCAACATTAGGGCGAGCCGCAGGCCTATACCAGGGCGGAGGTGGTTGTGCCGGTCCCGGTGCTTGAGGCCGGAGCTGTGAATACTGAGGTGGTTGGAGGTCGGCGCAGAGTGGTATGACATCCGCTATGCCGATATGGCGGTATGTACCGTGGGGCCCTTCTTGGCTATAGGAAGCGTCACTTTGGGCTTGTTGAGACAAGCGCCGATTAGGACAATTCCTCCTAATATGGCCCACCTGCCCCCAATGGTGACACTTGGGCCCGTATGCGGAGCATTTCCGTCACTCCTGCATTTAACCATCGCCACCGCACCCATTTCCCCAACCATCTCTTTTGGTTGCGGTTTCTTCTACCACTTGACTGTGGTCCACCAAATGTAAGGTCTACTGAAACGGAAGGTCTACAGAGACAGAGACTCAACCTGCTTCTTCTTCTTTACTTTGGCGATAGGGGCCAGGTTATCTGTTCCACCTTGTAGCAAGCAGCTACCAAATCGGAAGTTCTGAAGTCTTGAGCCACCAAGGATCTCCTCACGAGTTCTTGATGCCCCTCTCAAAATTAAGACATCTCATGTGTTCAGACTCCACTAGAGATGGCGCAAACTGGGATAGGTCATTAAACCTAGCCTCATATTCCCTCACAGACATGTCACCTTGCTGCAGCGACATGAATTCCAGTGCCTTTTCTTCCCTGTAACTCTGAGGGAAGTACTAATCATTGAACAACACCTCAAACTGCTCCCAGGTCATCCTTACGACATCCATTCTCCTCTTGACCTGTTTCCACCAAGTGTTTGTTAACCCCTCCATCTTTTACACCGCAAATTCCACCCAGTATTCATCTGAAACTCCCATAGTACACAAGTGCTTAACTATGGAGTCAATTCAGAACTCTGCTTCCTAGGGTCCTCCCTCACTATTAAACGAGGGGATAGGCGCTCGCCTGAATTCCCGAAAATACCCTTGTTTCCGATCCTCAGCCGGTCGCTCATTCCGAGCTCTAGTGGCCATGCCTTGAAAGGCAGCATACATGGCATCAAAGAACCCTTGATTCGGTTGTTCCGGCTAGTTGCCTAGTCTACGGCGAGGCACCATTTCCTTCAACTAAAATAAAACTAGACTGTTCAGTGGATAAAAGATGTCACACATGTATGTACAATCCTGGGGTTCTTAGCCTAAGGCTCTGATACCACTCTGTCACGCCCCCCAAACGGGGTGCGTGACGTGGAGCTCGATTAGGGATTAATAAAGCAGATCCCCAACCGGGTCCCACACTTAGCTGCATTTAAATATAAATAAATTACATAATCCAGGAGCCTCTGACACACAGGGCTCCACCCCACAGGACATACAGTATCGTACATACATGTTCATGTAAATAATCGTTACAACAGACATCAACCACAGTCTAGTAAATCCAAATATTAATAAGTTTACAGAATTTCTCAAATTCCTTACATTTGTTCAAGAGGATAACTCAATCCTCACTTGATCCAACAAAGATAGCGATCTTGACCACACCGCACCGCTCCTCGAGTCTCCTGGGAGGGGTTTACATTTAAAACATTGAAACATGAGCGAAAGGCCCAGTAGGATATAATTTGAATATAATTAAAATAAATGAGTGCGTAAATGAATAAATAAATAAAATAAGACATTCAGTCCCGACAGAACAGCCGAAACCTCACATCCTTTTTCTCAAAGGAAATATAACAGAAACTAACCATATTACAGGCTTCAGTAAGTAATTAGTGCAAATTACTTACCTCACCAAATGCCTTGCCTACCGGACCGGTTTTGGGTTTCTGCCCTTGAGGATGCACTCTCTGTTGGGAATAGTGTCTGAAAGCATGAGATGTAAAAGGATATTTATTATTTATTTAAAAAATAGTTTATTCATCATTTATGTGCATATATTTATGAATATTTTATGAATATCAAATAAAATTCCTTGATTATTTATGTAACCTTAAACATTGTATATAAGTGTTATATACAAGAGGATAATGTTTAAGGATAATAATCAAAAATATTTATTCATAATGAATTTAATTAAAGTTGAATCTTTAATTAAAACATTATTAATACATGTCATTCCCATTTAGAATGGAGCGGTGTTATCCGCCTTTATTAATATGGCGAGATATTGAATGAGTGTATTTCGCATAATGAGATTATGTGGAACATGGGCCTTGAGACACAATATGAATTTCTAATAATTTCCGTTAAGCATAGAAATTCTAATTGAGTCTCTTGATGGTCATATATAGAATGATCTTAATCACGAGTTCTTAACAAACTCCTATTTATGGATTTATGTCTTTTGATTTACTCAAGTGCGGATTCCGAGACCCTGAATCCTATTCCTTGTATTTTGGAGACATAATGAAATAAGTAGCTGGGAATGTTATTCATGAACCAAAGCGCTCTTACTAACCCAAGTACCGAATCAACACTCAAGGGAATTATTTATCTGCTTCTCTCTCAAGAAGGAATGGATTCCATCTCGTATAATAACATTCCCAGCTACCTATTTCATTATGTCTCCAAAATACAAGGAATAGGATTCAGGGTTTCGGAACTGCATCTAGTAAATCAAAAGACATAAATTCATAAATAGGAGTTTGTTAAGAACTCGTGGATTAAGATCATTCTATATATGACCATCCAGTAGACTCAATTAGAATTTCTATGCTTAACGGAAATTATTAGAAATTCATATTGTGTCTCAAGGCCCATGTTCCACATAATCTCATTATAAATACACTCATTCAATATCTCGCCATATTATTAATAAAGGCGGATAACACTGCTCCATTCTAAATGGAATGACATGTATTAATAATGTTTTAATTAAAGATTCCAAACTTTAATTAAATTCATTATGAACAATTACTTTTGATTATTATCCTTAAACATTATCCTCTCGTATATAACACTTATATACCATGTTTAAGGTTACATAAATAATCAGGGAATTTTATTTGATATTCATAAAATATTCATAAATATATGCACATAAAATGATGAATAAACTATTTTATTAAATAAATAATAAATATCCTTTTACATCTCATGCTTTCAGGACACTATTCCCAACATGTATAATAAAAATTTTAATAAAACTTTTAAGATACTCTATAGATTATATTAATTTATGCACGAATAAATTAATCACATTAATTTACATCATTCAAGGATCAACCGAAAAATACCTGGTAGCCGACTCGGATGATAATTTGAATTTCTTTGACCACGAACAGTCCTTGCTCCAAACTTTGTGTTTAGAATACCAAAGTCTTCCACATCAATTCCTTGATTCCACGTAGACATGTGTGTGGGCACACGTGAGACAAAATAGGTTTCTTAAACACTCGAATTTCCACAAACACCAAAGCATGCACGATGTGGAATTTTTGCAGAAAAATATTTTTCACTCTTTTTCCTCTATGAGAAAATTCGGCCACTCCTCTTTTTAGGGCTGAAAAATATGTTAAAATTGTGTCTACAATTTTCTATCTTTCTCATATTTAAAGAGTAGAAGTCAAACTTCAAAATAGAATCAAATCCTTATCTCCAATTTTGAATTTGGAACAAAAAATCTCTTCCTCTTATCCTCTTGATGGCCGGCCACCCTCCTAGGGTTTATCTCTATGTGTGGCGCCTATATCAGATAGGGAAGGAAGAGATTTTATCCTTTATCCAGTAGTCCAATTTTAATTCAGATTCAAATTCGAATTTAAGTCAAACTTAAATTAATTTGAATTCTAAATTGAACAATTTATCAAATAAGTTTAAATAGATAAATCTAGATATGTTCAAATTCAAATTTAAATAATCTCATTATTTAAATAATAATTAATCTTGAGTATTTAATTTTAGAATTCCGTAATTCTAAAATTCCCATTTTGCCCTTTTTGTGTAATGACGGAAAATTTTAAGTCAAATTCGGAAATCCGGTATTTGACCCGTAATTCTTCCGGAATGAAAAAGTAGTAGAAATATTGATGTAATCAGGAAAATGTTATGTAGAAACTTTATATACGGGGTAAAATCACCCGAAAAGTGTAAAGTTATAATACAAATATTTTTACAGAAAAAATTCGTAAATATCAGTTGTGAATAGTGAAATATCGGTTAAAAGTTAGAAATTTTAACGGGTATATTTTAGTTATGAGAAACTGAAATATTTGGTAAATGACCAAATGACCAGTTAGAAAAAGAGTATAAATATTAGAAGTAAGGAAAATAGCAAAAGTTCCTGAAACAGAATTTTCCCGAGTCAGTTAAAGCGGGAAACTGCTAAAAAAATGAGTACCGCGAGGGTACGCGTTTTGGGCAATTCTAGATCGTTTAAAACGAAAATTTCAGAAAAAGAAATTGACTATTGGGATACCCAAGAGAAGTGGGTTGAATATGAGAAATTTGACCCAGGGTGCTCGGCGATCAGAAAAGCAAAGATAGAACCCTGTCATAGGGTGTGAAATTATCGATACCGGAAAGAGACTCGTTTTGAAAAAAGAAAGTTTGGTCTTGACAAGAAAAATGTGGGAACACGGAACCACTTAAATTAAGTGTCAAACTTAATTTGAATTAGTAAAATTAAATTATAGGAATTAAAGTGATTTCTTTAATTTAATTTTAGAAAGTAATATCGATATTATTAAAAATAATATTATAATATTCATTATTACATTAAAAGTGGCCTACGGAAGCACATTAGAACACAAAGTGTTCTATTTTTTAAAGAGTGGCCGACCAAGAAGAAAGAGAGAGAGAAAAGAGAGAAAATCAAGGGAAAATCAAGGAATCACGTTTTTTTACGAAATTTCTTAGATTCATCTGGTAGAAACATAACCCGAGGCATTCTAGCGGAGAATCTCAACTTTTCAAGGTAAGATTTCGGATTTTTCATGAGAAAATGCTTGCTTTTTCGTTTTTATGAATAGTAACTCATCTCGGAAAAAATCCGTAAAACTGAAAAACGAAACCGATGTTTTGTTGGGGACTACGATAGGAGTTTAATGTGCAAGTATTGAAAGGATTGAACAAATTTTTTTGGATTTGCACTAAAAATCCCAAAATCCCTAGAAATGGAGGAAATGTGTTTTTGTTCAATTTATGTTGGAATCTGTGTTCAGGAATGTTAATCTTGACTACAGGTACCGAAATCGGAAGTAAAACGAGTTATTGAAAACTCGGGAAACTAGAAAAAACAAAGGTAAACTCACGAAATTTCTAAAAACCTAGTTAGTAAGCATCGAATTAAGAATTCGATTCTCAAGAATGAGTAACAGTTTTAAAGCTCGGAATTGAATAGATTAAGATTCAGAAACCAAGATACACGAATAGGTGTAATTTGCCTCTTGAGCTAGAATTCGGCCTAGAGGGGTTAAGTTCGAAAATGAGTTGAAATTGGATTTAGGAATCCAAGTATGAGAAATTTTGATGCTTGAAATAGGTGGTTAATACCTATTTCGAAGAAACAGGTTTTGGCACGAGAGCCGAAGCAACGAGAAAGAACTTCCAGCAAGCGGGAATCCTAGCGGATTAACTGCAAGTATAGACATATATGTTTGTTTGGACTCGAGTAAGCTATAGTTAGACTTAGAACTATGAATTTACTTATGTTCCTAAGTCTATGTGATTACATGCGATTATACGTGTTTGGAGGGCTTAGTGCTCTAGATTGAAAAAGGGCGACATATGATTACCCTTATGCATAGTTAATACTGACGGGTCGTCGGCCTCCGCAAGGGAGGAAAATCTCACGAGTAGAGATTCCGACTAGACCGACGAAGAAGAAATGACCAGTAAAGTAAAGATCGACGGGTCGTCGGCCTCCGCAAGGGAGAAAAAATCTCAAAGAGTAGAGATTCCGACTAGACTAGGCAAGAAGGGGGGCCCAGGCCCACGTATAAGAACAGAAAGATAGAAAGTAGTTTAAAGCATGTTTCACACGAGCATATTTGCATCATAACTCTTAATGTAATTTCTACTAGTTGATGATGTATGCATGTTTATACTTACGGCGTTAGCTCATCGGTTTACTAGTGTGCAGCGGTAACAAAAGTAAGCGACTAGTCATATAGTGGTTTGCTTGATGGACATGCGGAGGCAAGGGTGGCGGAAATGTCATGGGTACACGGGAGTGGTCTCTACTACGCTCGCTTAGAAAATAATTTTCCGCTGCAGATTAATGTAATATAGATTACTAGTATGTATGTTCAGTTCTAAGAAGAAGATATTACAACCATTGTCTTAGTAAAGAACAACGGATTGTAATAAGTTAAGACAAGTTTTCGTGAACTAGTATGATATCCGAATCCTTAAAGTAATAGCAAGATATGTTATTAGTGTAACAACATAACATGTTAAGAACCCGAGGGTTAAAGTAAAGAAAAAAAATTACCCCGCACATGAACGTAAATTAAAGAGACAATAGTCTAACAACGAATAATGGATTAGACTATAGCTTAGCCCATTAGTAGTAGTATAAGGAACGGCGATCAAGGCCGTGAGGGCGCGGGACGCCACGGGGTTGGTATTAGATCATGCTCCTACTCCCCGCCATGACAAGTCCCGCACCTATGCTTCTCACAGAGACCAGGTAAATTAGTTTATGAACTAAATTTGAGAATTGCTTATTTCTTTGGGAAGATAGAATGTACTAGTGGATCGATTATATCCATCATCCCGGTTAGCGCCCACACTATAAGAGAATACGTTGGGGACGGTAAGAACGTTTTAACAACATGGTTCCGACAAATGTAAAAGGTCGGGTACCCTCCCCGCTGATGTAGCCATCCACCGGTGGATCGGGAGTTGAGGGCTCTAGAGCCCATGGCGGCCGAGGCTGCACACCGAGCAAGGAGAGTTATTTTGACTACTGTGTCGAGCAGCCTAGGTTCTACACTGTAATCCACCTTCCTTTGATGGGCTTTCACATCCCACTAGAATTAGGGATTGGCTGCACCGTGGTCGAGTATGTGATGTGAGCCCGTGACATAGCTCGAGAGGAGTGGATTGCACTTGCAAATGTAGTCTCGTTAGAGGGCAATGCCCCAATCTTTTGGCAAGCTTTGGATGAGGACGAAATAATGTAGATGCAATGGGAAGAGTTTTGCTACATGTTGAAGCGGTTCTTTCCCCATGTCATGCCATCGAGCCGGCACCACAAAGAGTGAAGAGACACAAAGCCAAGTGAGTGTAGCCGTGACCTACACCCAAGCTCGAGAGTTTATCATACACAAGCCGAGAGGGCAAGTATGAGATCGGATGAGTAGATTTGTAGCCTATATAGCGAGAGGAGGTTTTGAGGTACTAGCTCCGATTCTAAGTGAGGAGGAGCAAGGTCAGATCCTATGGAGAGGTCTGATGGAAGAGTACCCGGCCGGCTAGTTCCGCGAAGGACGGACCCTCTCACAATTTATCGCCGAGGCATACATTGTGAGCGCCGGTTGTTAGAGGAGTGGACACGGCCAACGGCGGTTAGAAGCGAGACTTCCCGTTTTCCAATACCCATATTAGGAACATGGGAAGCCACTACCTCTCGACAACGACCGAGACCCGAGATAGAGGCAGCGGAAGAGCCTATGGCCGTTCGGCGAAGATGGACCTACGTTGGGACCGTTGGTGAGGAAGCTAGTGGTAACCCTCAGTCGGATCTCGAGGAGGATTCGGAGGAAGACCCCGAGGAGAATCTGGAGGGGGATCCTGAGGAACACGTAGATGATGAGGATTAAGTTAGAACTTAGCGTCTTATTTATTTAAATATGATGCAAGGTTATGTAAATAGTATTGAGAAACTTAGACTAATGATGTTTTATGTATGATGTGATATGTATGGAATGGGACATACATAATAGATTTGAATGAAAGGCTTAAAAACCTTTACTTTTGTGATGATTTGTATATGATGTGATATGCATGATATGGGGCATGCATAATAGGAGAACATATAAAATGTATGTTTTGCTAGTTGATATGAGAATGAATGATAGTTTAGAGTATTGCAAGTCAAGGAACTTTTTGAAGCGGTTCTTTTGCACTTAGACTAACGATGTTGCTCTTTAAGTGATATAGACACAAAGAACATGGTTCGTATACGTCCAAAGAGAACACAAGCATAATAGAATCCTCCAAACACTGCACTCCTAGTCAAGAGGTAGCAGGTAGGGGGCAAATAGCAGGCCAGGCCGAGGAAAGCAGAGATGATTTAGAATTGCCTGGGGTTGATACAGGTGGTCAAAGTTAGAGCAAGACCCCCCTCCGCAGCGGTTCCAAAGACAAGCCGCCCAACCCGAGCAACCCGCAGAGAGGGTTGACCCCAAGAGCCCGTAAGGGGTGAGATGGGTACGAGAAATGGTCCCAAGGGAACCATTGTATGTGAGGTCTAAGAGAATGGCACCTCCAGAGTTCGATGGATCAATGATCCACTGAGGTCGAGGAATGGTTAGCATCCATTCGAGATGGTGTTTGAGTTTATGGAACCCACCGACAGGGAGAAGATTGGGCGCCGCTTTTGTATTAAAGAAAGATGCCCACTATTGGTGGGAATCGGTGTCTTGTGAAAGAATGTGAGACAAATGTTGTGGGATGAATTCCTATGGGAATTTAACCGTAAGTATTACAACTTAGAAGCCCCGAAGACTCAACGAATAAGTTCAACAATTTTAAGCGGGCGACGACCAGACGATTGTAGAAGCATGCCGACGATTTGATCAGTTGGCACGACTATGTCCTCAGTGTTGGTTCCCGAATCGAATTCGGATGCGGAAGCGTAGCGGAAAGGCGGATCGTGTATAACAAAAATTTTCATAAAACCTTTGATATACTCTATAGATTATATTAATTTATGCACGAATAAATTAATCTCATTAATTCATTTATTAAGAACTCAATTCGGAAAAATACCTGGACGCCGACTCGGTTGATAACTTGAGTTCTTTGACCTCGAACAATCCTTGTTCCAAAGCTTTGTGTTTAGAAAACCAATGTCTTCCACGTCAATTCCTAGAATCCACGAAGACGTGTGTGTGGGCACACATGAGACAAAAACGGGTTACAATAAACACTCGAATTTCCACAAACACCAACGCATGCACGATGTGGAATTTTTGGAGAAAAACATTTTTCCTTCCTCTCTACTTGAGAATTTCGGCCACTAATCCCATTAGGGCTGAAAAATTGCTTCAAAAATTACTCTAGAGAAATTTCGGCCACCTCTAAAATTAGGGCAAAAAGGCATTCCGAAAATTGTCTAAAAAAAAATAGTATTTAGAGAGTAGAAGTCAAACTTCTAAAAGGAATCCAATCTCTATCTCTAAGATAAAGTTTAATTATCTCCTATTTGAATTTTGAACAAAAATCCCTTCCCCTAATCCTTAGGTGGCCGGCCACACTAGTAGGGTTTATCCCTATGTGTGGCACCTATTATAGATAAGGAAGGAAGATATTTTATCCTTTATCCAAGTAGTCAATTTTAATTTAATTCAAATTGAATTTAAGTCAAACTTAAATTAATTTGAATTCTAAATTGAACAACTTATCAAATAAGTTTAAATGGATAAATCTAGATGTGTTCAAATTCAAATTTAAATAATCACATTATTTAAATAATAATTAATTCTCAATTAATTATTTCCGAGTGTTTAATTTTAGAATTCCATAATTCTAAAATTCCCATTTTGTCCTCTATGTCTGGTAGAATTACTAGGACGACGCGGGGACTAATGGACCTATAATCCCGAGCTCCAATAGAATTAATAATCAATTAAACACTTTAATTAATTAATTAATTAATTATATTAATTCCAATAGTTACTCCACTATAAACTTGGAATTGCACTCTCAAAATTATAGATATAAATTACTTCTAAACTGTGAAGTGTCCATTTGATATAGTCATTGCATATAGATCAATCCTCCATAAATAATTCATAATTAGAGCCAGGTAGAATCCGTTAACCTCTCTAATTATATCTTTATCCTTGAGTACCATTGACTCTCTAATGGAAAGTGATTCATAAAAACACATTCATGAATCGGAGCTCCTCTTGGTCCAAGCACCGAATCAACCCTCAAGAGAATTATTTATCTACTTCTTTCTCAAGAAGGAATGGATTCCATCTCGTATAATAACATTCCCAGCTACCTACTTCATCATGTCTCCAAAATACAAGGAATAGGATTCGGGATCTCGTAATCCGCATCGAGTAAATCAAAAGACACAAATCCATAAATAGGAGTGCATTAAGAACTCACGATTAAGATCATTCTATATATGACCATCGATAGACTCAATTAGAATTTCTATACTTAACGGAAATTATTAGAAATTCATATTATTGTGTGTGTGTCCTTGTTCCACATAATCTCATTATGCGAAATACACTCATTCAATATCTCACCATATTAACGGTCACGGATAACACTTCATTTCCATTCTAAATGGAATGACATGTATTAATAATGTTTTAATTAAAGATTCCAAACTTTAATTAAATTCATTATGAACATTGCTTTTTGATTATTATCCTTAAACATTATCCTCTCGTATATAACACTTATATACAATGTTTAAGGTTACATAAATAATCAAGGAATTTTCATTGATATTCATAAAATATTCATAAATATATGCACATAAAATAATGAATAAACTCTTTTATTAAATAAATAATAAATGTCTTATTACATCTCATGCTTCTAGGACACCATTCCCAACACTCAGTTGGTTCCAACAGAGGAAGAGAACGTTAGGAGGATGGTTAATATGCTCCGAGGAGATATAGCCACCGTTGTGGAAAGTGGGGAGTATCCACCAACCACGGTAGCCGATCTAGTTAATCGGGCAATACGAGCAGAGCATAACATTGCCAAATCCAAAGAGGAACGGGCTAAGATGTGGGAAGACAAGAAGAAACAGAGAGAAAAGGCACAGGCACCCAATAAGCAGAGCTCTGGTGCTAATCCACAAAGCCAAGGAAGTCGTAGTGACCAGGGATCGAAACCTGGACAGGGGAACCAGCAAAACCCCAGCGAGAGGAAAGGGAATCGCAATCGTAATCCAAACCCTTAATAGAAGCAGTGACCAAGATACCAGTCCTAATGTTCCTATCTACTCGACTTGTGGAAAGAAACACTCCGGAGAATGTAAAGCCGCAAGATGTATGTATGCTATACGCAGGAAAAGGACATTATGCAAGGCAAAGGTCCATTCAAAGCAAGATCTCCTGAACGGGTTCCACAAAGGCCACCCGGCTCCACAATTTCACGCCATGCAAGCGCCAGAGGGTATTCTCGCCCCTCACGAACAGAGTAGAAGTCGCCCACGTGCCAATGCTCACTTAATGACATACACTAAGGAGGAAGTCGAGGCAGGTGCACGTCAACGAAAGTGACAGTCACCATCGTTGCCCATGTCCCCGCAACGAGCATTATTTGATTCAGGGCCACACATACATTTGCATCAAGAGAATTTGTTAAACGAATACTACATCCTCAAGAGAGGATAGGGCAAGCCTTTAAGACAAGACTACCATCGTGTGATGTGTTGTTGTCAGTCTTTGGTTACGCCACGCACCAAAGAGAGATAGCAGGAAGAGAACTAAGTGCGGACCTAGTTGTTCGAACTTAGTAGATTATGATGTGATCCTAGGAATGGATTTTCTAGGAAAGTATAATGCTACAATAGATGTAGAAAGAAAAGGGTAGTTTTTCAAATGGAGAAGGAGAACAAGTGTTTGAGTATGTGGGTTCCACATCGAGGGGACACCCATACGTTTTATTAGTTCCCTAGAAGCCCCGACGATTGATGTCTAGCGGATGCCTTCGGATATTTGGCGTATGTGATGGACAGGAACCAAGAGGGAAACATCAACGGAAGACGTTCCCATAGTCAAGGAGTTCCTAGACATTTTTCCAGAGGAACTACCCGGACTTCGTCCCAGATCGGGAAATAGCTTTCGAGATAGAGCTTCTCCGGCACCGCACCAATATCCAAAGCACCGCACAGGATGGCTCAGTGAGGAACCGAAAGAGTTGCGGGTTCAACTCCAAGAAATGTTAGACAAAGGCTTCATCGGACGAGTTTTCGCCATGGGGAGCTCCGGTCCTCTTTGTCAAAAAGAAGGATGGCACGCCGGACGTACATAGATTATAGAGAGCTCAATAAATTCACCATCAAGAACAAGTACCCGTTGCCACGAATTGATGACTTGTTCGACCAGTTGAAGGGAGCTACCACGTTTTCGAAGATAGAACTTCGATCGGGGTATCATCAGCTCAAGATTAGAGAAGAAGACATTTCCAGAACGACATTCAGAACTCGGTATGGACACTACGAATTCTTAGTGATGCCGTTTGGACTTACAAATGCTCCAGCGGCGTTTATGGACTTATGAACAGAGGCTTCAGAGAGTATTTAGATAAGTTTGTTATTGTTTCATCGACGACATCCTTATATACTCACGAGATCCACAGGAGCACGCAGAACATTTGAGGATCGCACTACACACGTTGAAGAAACATCAGCTATATGCGAAGTTTTCTAAGTGCGAGTTCTGGTTAGATAAAGTCCACTTCCTCAGACATGTAGTATCTAAGGAAGGAATCACCGTGGATCCAGTAAAGGTTGAAGCGGTTGAGAAGTGGCCAGTTCCAAAGAGTGTTACGGAAATTCAAAGTTTCCTAGGATTGGCAGGGTATTACAGAAGGTTTGTGGAGGGATTTGCTCGTCTTGCAGCTCCTCTCACCGCTTTTTAACGAGAAAAAAGATAGAAGGTATGAATGGACAGATGGATGTGAAGCGAGTTTGAGAGAGATCAAAAGAAGATTAATTAGTGCTCCAAAGACTCACGATCCCGAGGAGGGAGAAAAATTTGACATCTCACGTGATGCCTCAAAGGCAGGACTAGGAGCCGTGTTGATGCAAAATGGCAAGGTCATTGCTTACGCATCTTGGCAACTAAAGGATCACGAGCGTAATTAGCCAACGATGATCTTGAGTTAGCCGCAGTAATTTTTGCGCTCAAGTTATGGCGGCATTACCTATATGGGGGTTCAATGCCAAATTTATACGGACCATCGAGCTTCAAAGTACTTCTTCACGCAGAAGGAGCTTAATATGAGACAAAGACGATGGCTTGAACTTGTGAAGGACTACGATTGTAAAATCCTTTACCATCCAGGTAAAGCCAATCGAGTAGCAGACGCTTTGAGCAGAAACCCAGCACTACGGACTCCAGTGGAGACCGAATTGTTGCCCAAGCAGCTTCAACAAGAGATTAATATCCTAGACCTCGAATTAATCTCTGGTAAGTTAGCTTCTCTGAGACTGCAGCCTGTGCTATAGGATGAGATACGAGAAGCTCAGAAAGGTGATCCAATTATGGATGGATACAGGAAGGAGATACTAGAAAATGCAAGGTCGAATTTTAGCCTTTCAAAGGACGGAATTCTCCTATACCAAAGACGAATTTGCGTACCGGATCAAGAGGGGATCAAGAAGCAGATACTCACGGAAGCGCACAGCACGCCATATTCCGTACACCCAGAAGGTCAAAGCATAACATCAGAGACCAGTAGGAAGCTTACTGCCACTAGAGATCCCGGAATGGAAGTGGGAACACTTAGCCATGGACTTTGTGACCGGACTTCCGAGAACCAGTGAGGGATACGATGCCATTAGGGTAGTCGTGGATCGGCTAACGAAATCAGCGCATTTCATTCTGATCAAGATAACTTACTCCTTAGAGAGGTTAGCTGAGTTATACGTGGCTAAGGTAGTAAAGCTACATGGAGTGCCAGTTAGTATAGTGTCGGACAGAGACAGCCAATTTACCTCTAATTTTTGGAGAAGTGTTCAGGAAACGATGGGGTCAGAATTACGCTATAGCACAGCGTTTCATCCCCAGAGGGATGGGCAGTCAGAGAGGACCATTCAGACCCTAGAAGATATGCTTCGTCCATGCGCAATGGATTTCAAGGGTGCATGGAGTATGAAGTTGCCATTGATCGAATTCTCGTATAATAATAGATACCAAGCTTCCATCGGCATGGCCTCGTATGAAGCACTTTACGGAAGGAAGTGTACATCCCCAGTTCATTGGTATGACACTCGGGAAAAGCAGCTTCACAATACGGAATTCGTTCAAGAGGCCATTGAGACAGCTCAAAAGATCCGTAGAAGATTAGAGATAGCTCAGAGCCGACAGAAGAGTTATGCAGATAAACGACGGAGACCCTTGGAATTTTCTGTAGGGGACTCCGTATTCTTAAAAGTCGCACCAATGAAGGGTGTGATGCGTTTTGGGAAGAAAGGTAAAGTCGAGTCCACGTTACATAGGGCCTTTCGAGATCATTGAAAGAATAGGAAAGGTAGCTTACCGACTAGCTCTACCACCAGAGTTGGCCTCAGTGCACAGTGTGTTTCATGTAGCAATGCTCCGGGAAAATTTTAAGTCAAATTCGGACAGTCCGGTATTTGACTGTAATTCTTCCCGGAACAGAAAGTAGTAGAAATATTGATGTAATCAGGAAAATGTTATGTAGAAACTTTATATACGGGGTAAAATCACCCGAAAAATGTAAAGTTATAATACGAATATTTTTACAGAAAAAATTCGTAAATATCAGTTGTGAATAGTGAAATATCGGTTAAAAGTTAGAAATTTTAACGGGTATATTTTAGTTATTAGAAACTGAAATATTTGGTAAATGACCAAATGACCAGTTAGAAAAAGAGTATAAATATTAGAAGTAAGGAAAATAGCAAAAGTTCCCGAAATGCAATTTTCCCGAGTCGGTTAAAGCGGAAAGCGCTAAAAATGAGTACCGCGAGGGTACGCGTTTGGGCAATTCTAGATCGTTTAAAACGAAAAATTTCAGTAAAAAGAAATTGACTATTGAGATACCCAAGAGAAGTGGGTTGAATATGAGAAATTTGACCCAGGGTGCTTGGCAGTCCGAAAAGCAAAGATAGAACCCTGCATCGGGTGTGAAATTATTTCCAGATCGGAAAGAGACTCGCTTTTGAAAAACGGAAAGTTTGGTCTTGATAAGAAAAATGGGGAACACGGAACCACTTAAATTAAGTGTCAAACTTAATTAGAATTAGTAAAATTAAATTATAGGAATTAAAGTGATTTCTTTAATTTAATTTTAGAAAGTAATATTAGATATTATTAAAAATAATATTATAATATTCATTATTACATTAAAAGTGGCCTACGGAAGCACATTAGAACACAAAGTGTTCTATTTTCTAAAGAGTGGCCGACCAAGAAGAAAGAGAGAGAGAAGAGAGAGAAAATCAAGGAAAAATCAAGGAATCACCCGTTTTCGCCGAAATTTCTTCCGTTCAGTCCGGTAGAAACAAAACCGAGGCATTCTAGCGGAGAATCTCAACTTTTCAAGGTTAGATTTCGGATTTTTCATGAGAAACTGCTTGCTTTTTCGTTTTTATGAATTGTAACTCATCTCGGAAAAAATCCGTAAAACTGAAAAACGAAACCGATGTTTTGTCGGGGACTATGATAGGAGTTTAATGTGCAAGTATTGAAAGGATTGAACAAATTTTTTTGGATTTGCACTAAAAATCCGAAAATCCCTAGAAATGGAGGAAATGTGTTTTTGTTCAATTTATGTTGGAATCTGTGTTCAGGAATGTTAATCTTGACTACAGGTACCGAAATCGGAAGTAAAAAGAGTTATTGAAAACTCGGGAAACTAGAAAAACAAGGCTAAACTCACGAAATTTCTACAAACCTAGTTAGTAAGCATCGAATTAAGAATTCGATTCTAGAATGAGTAACTTGATTTTAAAGCTCGGAATTGAATAGATTAAGATTCAGAAACCGAGATACGCGAATAGGTGTAATTTGCCACTTGAGCTAGAATTCGGCCTAAAGGGGTTAAGTTCGAAAATGAGTTGAAATTGGATTTAGGAATCCAAGTATGAGAAATTTTGATGCTTGAAATAGGTGGTTAATACCTATTTCCATGAAACAGGTTTTGGCACGAGAGCCAAAGCAACGAGAAAGAACTTCCAGCAAGCGGGAATCCTAGCGGATTAACTGTAAGTATAGACATGTATGTTTGTCTGGACTCGAGTAAGCTATAGTTAGACTTAGAACTATGAATTTACTTATGTTCCTAACTCTATGTGATTACATGCGATTATACGTGTTTGGAGGGCTTAGTGCTCTAGATTGAAAAAGGGCGACATATGGTTACCCTTATGCATAGTTAATCTTCGACGGGTCGCCGGCCTCAGAAGGGAGGAAAATCTCCGTAGTAGAGATTCCGACTAGACCGATAAAGAAGAAATGACCAAGAAAGTAAAAAGATCGACGGGTCGTCGGCCTCAAGAAGGGAGGAAATCTCAAAGTGTAGAGATTCCGACTAGACCGCATAAAGAAGAAATGACCAAAGAAAGTAAAAGATCGACGGGTTGTCGGCCTCCCAAGGGGAGGAAAAATCTCAAAGAGTAGAGATTCCGACTAGACCAGATAAGAAGAGGCCCCAGCCCACGTAAGTATGAATGTAAAGATAGAAAGTAGTTTAAAGCACGTTTCACACGAGCATATTTGCATCATAACTCTTAATGTAATTTCCACTAGATTATGATGTATGCATGTTTATTCTTGCTGAGCGTTAGCTCATCAGTTTACTCGTGTGCAGGTAACAAAGGTAAGCAGCTAGTCATATAGTGGTTTGCTTGATGGAAATGTCATGGGTACACGGGAGTGGTCTCTACTACGCTCGCTTAGAAAACAATTTTCCGCTGCAGATTAATGTAATATAAAATACTAGTATGTATGTTCAGTTCTGAGAAGAAGATATTACAACCATTGTCTTAGTAAAGAACAACGGACTGTAATAAGTTAAGACAAGTTTTCAGGAACTAGTATGATATCCGAATCCTTAAAGTAATAGCAAGATATGTTATTAGTGTAACAACATAACATGTTAAAAACCCGAGGGTTAATGTAAAGAAAAAAAAATTTACCCGCACATGAACGTAAATTAAAGAGACAATAGTCTAACAACGAATAATGGATTAGACTATAGCTTAGCCCATTAGTAGTAGTATAAGGAACGGCGACCGCGCCGCGAGGGCGCGGGACGCCACATTGTGTCTGGTAGAATTACAAGGACGACGCAGGGACTAATGGACCTATAATTCTGAGCTCCAATAAAATTAATAATTAATTAAACACTTTAATTAATTAATTAATTCTATTAATTCCAATAGTTACTCCACTATAAACTTGGAATTGCACTCTCGAAATTATAGACATTAATTACTTCTAAACTGTGAAGTGTCCATTTGATATAGTCATTACATATAGATCAATCCTCCATAAATAATTCATAATTAGAGTCAGGTAGAATCCGTTAACCTCTCTAATTACATCTTTATCCTTGAGTACCATTGATTCTCTAATGGATAGTGATTCATAAAAACACATTCATGAACCGTAGCGCTCTTACTAATCCAAGTACCGAATCAACACTCAAGAGAATTATTTATACGCTTCTTTCTCAAGAAGGAATGGATTCCATCTCGTATAATAACATTCCCAGCTACCTACTTCATTATGTCTCCAAAATACAAGGAATAGGATTCAGGGTCTTGGAATCCGTGCCGAGTAAATCAAAAGACATAAATCCATAAATAGGAGTTTGTTAAGAACTCAGGATTAAGATCGTCCTATATATGACCATCGGTAGACTCAATTAGAATTTCTATGCTTAACGGAAATTATTAGAAATTCATATTGTGTCTGTGTCCATTTCCACATAATCTCATTATGTGAAATACACTCATTCAATATCTCGCCATATTAACAGTGCGGATAACACCGTTCCATTCTAAATGGGAATGACATGTATTTATAATGTTTTAATTAAAGATTCCGAACTTTAATTAAATTCATTATGAACAATTACTTTTGATTATTATCCTTAAACATTATCCTCTCATATATAACACTTATATACCTTGTTTAAGGTTACATAGATAATCAAGGAATTTTATTTGATATTCATAAAATATTCATAAATATATGCACATAAAATGATGAATAAACTATTTTATTAAATAAATAATAAATATCCTTTTACATCTCATGCTTTCAGGACACTATTCCCAACACCTACACAGCTTAGGACACGTGGCAAGCTGTGGGAGGAAAATACTGCACGCGGGACCCACGCGGAAGAAGAGAGACGCTCGCGTGGAAGGAACTCGCTCAGGGGGAAGGGATGTGCGCACCACACGCGCGTCCATGAGGGAGCATTTGGGTCCCATGCAACACTTGGCGAAACTCGATTGGAGAGCTATTGAACGGCGGGACCCACGCGGAGAAGAAAGGACAACCGCCTGATGCGCGAGTCGAGGAGACTCACCCAGGGAGGAAACCGTACGCGCTAAGCGCGCGTGTGTGCGGGGACAGCTGGGTCCCACGCTTCTAGGCACAGCAGCAGGTGACACGTGGTGCACTAGTGAGGCTCGCGTGGCTCGGCTCCAATCAGCTTGGCTCGGCAGACAGCTGGCTGAAGGGCTGATGGGCTGCTGACTTTCTGGGCCGAATTGGGCTTTTCTTGGGTTCAACTTTTGGGTTTTGCTTGGTAAACTAGCCCAAATCCAATTGTTTTCTTCAAAAACCTAAAAAATAAAATAAATCCGATTAAAATTAAATCCTCTAAATTTAGGAATATTGGAAATTAAAATCACAAATTTGATAAAATAATTTGACAATTATGAACATTAAAAGTGCAAATTTGTGCTCTTATCACAACCCCCAACCAGCTTATTGCTAGTCCCTAGCAATTCAAGCGAAAGAAAAATCATGTCAAGTTAAAAATCTAGATCTAAACAAGCAAAATCACCTAAGCAATCAAACAAAACATTAGTAAGTCATCAGGAAATGCTATCAAAACTACTTCAGTCATAACTCCAGAATCGTGTGTGTGCGCACCAATCCGTATCCCTCTTACCACAGTCCATAACTCAAAGTGCATCGAAAAACTCACCAAGAAAAAGTACCAACTCCATTGACCTCACGGGTGTCAGAAATATTTTAATGCAAAGCGTTTTGACTCATGGAGTTGGAAGTTAATCAATCAACGCTCAAGTGAGAGAAGGCAATATTTCTGCTCGATCGGTGACAGAGCAGTGCAACACTACCGATCGACCGGTAGTGTGCACACCGGTCGACCGGTCCGCCTGTAATCCGGTCGACCGCACAGGTCAACTGGTGAAATCAACTGCGCGAGAGAAGCTCACGGAAATCAGTCCAAAACCCTGCAAATCCAGTCCCAAATCCAAATATTTCAAAGGGAAACCACTAGATCCGGGTTCTAGGTCCTAGAACAAGTCCAAAGAACCCAAGATCTCCAATTTCTACTCTAGTTTTACTCAAAAATCATAAAAATCCGGTTTGAACCAAAAATAAGTTTTAAAATCTAAAAACTTGAGATTCAAGAGAGGTTCTTTTAGTAATCTTACCTTGAATCCTTCTCTTGATGTTGAAAACTCTTTGAAATCACTCTTGGTTCGAATCCGGTCTTGATTTGAGACAAAACGAGAGAGAGAGAGAGAGAGAGAGAGAGAGAGAGAGAGAGAGAGAGAGAGAGAGAGAGAGAGAGCACGGGAGTGAGAGAGAGAGAGAGAGTGTATGCACGGGAAGGAAGGAAGGAAAAAGAAAGAAAAGAAAAGAAAAGAAAAAGGAAAGAAAATAAAAGAAAAAGAAAAATAAAAGAAAATGACATGTGTATAATATAACAGTCCAGAAATGCGCCCATACACACTTCTAGATTAAAATAAATTACTGTGAATTATTTAAATACCTTGGAATTATTTAAACTCAATTAATTAAGTCAGATTAGACACACTAATAATCTCAATTACCTTAATTAATCTCAATTAATTCTTCAGGGTGTTACAGCTCCACCCCCCTTAGGCAATTTCGTCCCCGAAATTAAAGCCTACCTCAGAGTGTAAACAGATGCGGATACTGCTCCTGCATCATCGTTTCAAGCTCCCATGTCGCTTCCTCGACTCCATGGTGCTGCCATAACACTTTCACTAACAGAATCTCACGATGACGCAGATTCTTTATTTTTCGGTCAAGAATCTGAACTGGTGCCTCCTCGTAGGACGCGTCATACTGTATCAGAACGTCAAACCACTGCACTAGTGCTTCCGGCTTAGGTTGACATTTCCGAAGCATGGAGACATGAAAAACATCATGCACGTGAGATAACTCAGGCAGTAAAGCCAACCGGTACGCCACCACTCTGACTCGTTGCACGATCGGGAATGGTCCCACATACCTTGGTGCGAGTTTTCCTTTCACACCGAACCGAACAACGCCCTTACATGGGGAAACCTTCAGCAAGACAAAGTCGCCTTCTTGGAATTCCAAAGGCCTACGCCTTCTGTTAGCATAACTTTTCTGACGACTCTGAGCTGTCAACAGACGTTCTCGAATCACATATATCTTCTCATTATTTGTGGCGACCCGCGCCCTCGAAGCGCGGTCGCCGTTCCTTATACTACTACTAATGGGCTAAGCTATAGTCTAATCCATTATTTGTTGTTAGACTATTGTCTCTTTAATTTACGTTCATGTGCGGGTAAATGTTTTTTTTCCTTACTTTAACCCTCGGGTTCTTAACATGTTATGTTGTTACACTAATAACATATCTTGCTATTACTTTAAGGATTCGGATATCATACTAGTTCCCAAAAACTTGTCTTAACTTATTACAGTCCGTTGTTCTTTACTAAGACAATGGTTGTAATATCTTCTTCTTAGAACTGAACATACATACTAGTATTCTACATTACATTAATCTGCAGCGGAAAATTGTTTTCTAAGCGAGCATAGTGGAGACTACTCCCGTGCACTCATGACATTTCCGCCACCCTTGCCTCCGCATGTCCATCAAGCAAACCACTATATGACTGGCTGCTTACCTTTGTTACCTGCACACGAGTAAACTGATGAGCTAACGCTCAGCAAGTATAAACATGCATACATCATAAACTAATAGAAATTACATTAAGAGTTATGATGCAAATATGCTCGTGTGAAACATGCTTTAAACTACTTTCTATCTTTTTGTTCTTACTTCTGTGGGCCTGGGCCCCTGCTTACTGTCTGGTCTAGTCGGAATCTCTACTCTTTGAGATTTTTCCTCCCTTGCAGAGGCCGACGACCCGTCGGTCTTTTACTTTACTGGTCATTTCTTATTGGCTGGTCTAGTCGGAATCTCTACACTGTGAGATTTCCCTCCCTTGCAGAGGCCGACAACCCGTCAGTCTTTTTACTTTACTAGTCATTTCTTACTGTCTGGTCTAGTCGGAATCTCTACTCTGTGAGACTTTCCTCCCTTGTGGAGGCCGACGACCCGTCAGTATTAACTGTGCATAAGGGTAACCATATGTCGCCCTTTTTCAATCTAGAGCACTAAGCCCTCCAAACACGTATAATCACATGTAATCACATAGACTTAGGAACATAAGTAAATTCATAGTTCTAAGTCTAACTATAGCTTACTCGAGTCCAGACAAACATATATGTCTATACTTATAGTTCATCCGCTAGGATTCCGCTTCTTTGGAAGTTTTTTCTCGTTTTTGGCTCTCGTACAAAAAACCTGTTCCATGGAAATAGGTATTAACCACCTATTCCAAGCATCAAAATTTCTCATACTTGGATTCCTAAATCAAATTTCAACTCTTTTTCAAACTTAACCCCTCTAGGCCGAATTCTAGCTCAAGAGGCAAATTACACCTATTCATGTATCTCAGTTTCTGAATCTTAATCTATTCAATTCCGAGCTTTAAAACTGTTACTCATTCTCGAGAATCGAATTCTTAATTCAATGCTTACTAACTAGGTTTTTTAGAAATTTCGTCTGAGTTTCGCCTTGTTTTTTCTAGTTTCCCGAGTTTTTAATAACTCGTTCTATTTTCGATTTCGGTGCACCGGAGTCAAGATTAACATTCCCGAACATGTATTCCAACATAAATTGAACAAAAACACATTTCCTCCATTTCTAGGAATTTTCGGATTTTTAGTGCAAATTCAAAAAAATTGTTCAATCCTTTCAATACTTGCACATTAAACTCCTATCGTAGTCCCCGACAAAACCTCGGTTTCGTTTTTTTTTCGTTTTTGGATTTTTCCGAGATGAGTTACTATTCATAAAAACGAAAAAGCAAGCAGTTTCTCATGAAATATCTGAAATCTTACCTTGAAAAGTTGAGATTCTCCGCTAGAATGCCTCAGGTTATGTTTCTACCGGATTGAACGGAAGAAATTTCGGCGAAAACGGGTGATTCCTTGATTTTCCCTTGATTTTCTCTCTTTTCTCTTTCTTTTCTCTATCTCTCGGCCACACTTAGAAAAAGAAGCAATTTTGGCTTCTAATGTCACCGTAGGCCATTTTAAGTGTAATATGTATATTATATTAATATTTCTAAAAATATCTCACATTACTTTCTAAAATTAAATTAGAGAACTAACTTTAATTCCCATAATTTAATTCTACTAATTCTAATTAAGTTTAACACTTAATTTAAGTGGTTTCGTGTTGCCCACATTTTTCTTGTCGAGACCAAACTTTCCGTTTTTCAAAACGAGTCTCTTTCCGGTACCGATAATTTCACACCCGGTACAGGTTCTATACTGCTTTTCTAGACTGCCGAGCACCCTGGGTCAAATTTCTCATATTCAACCCACTTCTCTTGGGTATCTCAATAGTCAATTTCTTTTTCTGAAATTCTCATTTTAAACGATCTAGAATTGCCCAAAACGCGTACCCTCGCGGTACTCATTTTTATTGTAGTTTCCCGGTTTAATTGACTCGGGAAAATTCTGTTTCAGGAACTTTTGCCATTTTCCTTACTTCTAATATTTCTACTCTTTTTCTAACTGGTCATTTGGTCATTTACCAAATATTTCAGTTTTTCATAACTAAAATATACCCGTTAAAATTTCTAACTTTTAACCGATATTTCACTATTCACAACCGATATTCTTAATTTTCTCTGTAAAAATATTCGTATTATAACTTTACACTTTTCAGGTGATTTTACCCCGTATATAAAGTTTCTACATAACACTTTCCTAATTACATCAATATTTCTACTACTACATTTCCGGGAATAATTACGGTCAAATCTTTGGATCGTCTCGAATTTGACTTAAAATTTTCCCGGTCATTACATTCACCCTCCTTAAGAAATTTTCATTCCGAAAATCAAAACAACTGGGGTACTTGTCGATCTCTTCTTCTACTTCCCAAGTGGCGTCTGCAACATTGTGATTTTTCCACTGCACTTTAACCATTGGGATACTACGACTTCTGAGTTTCCTTTCTTCTCTAGCTAGAATTTGAACTGGTTTTCCTCATAGGACAAATCTTCGTGAACCTGGATAGGCTCATACTGTAACACGTGCGAGGGATCCGAGATATACTTCCGGAGCATTGCTACATGAAACACACTGTGCACTGAGGCCAACTCTGGCGGTAGAGCTAGTCGGTAAGCTACCTTTCCTATTTTTTCAATGATCTCGAAAGGCCCTATGTAACGTGGACTCAGCTTACCTTTCTTCTCAAAACACATCACACCCTTCATTGGTGTGACTTTTAGGAATACAGAGTCCCCTACAGAAAATTCCAAGGGTCTCCGTCGTTAATCTGCATAACTCTTCTATCGGCTCTGAGCTGTCTCTAATCTTCTACGGATCTTTTGAACTGTCTCAATGGCCTCTTGAACGAATTCCGTCTTGTGAAGCTGCTTTTCCCGAGTGTCATACCAATGAACTGGGGATCTACACTTCCTTCCGTAAAGTGCTTCATACGGGACCATGCCGATGGAAGCTTGGTAACTATTATTATACGAGAATTCGATCAATGGCAACTTCGTACTCCATGCGCCCTTGAAATCCACTGCGCATGCACGAAGCATATCTTCTAGGGTCTGAATAGTCCTCTCTGACTGCCCATCCGTCTGGGGATGAAACGCTGTGCTATAGCGTAATTCTGACCCCATCGCTTCCTGAACACTTCTCCAAAAATTGGAGGTAAATTTGTCTCTGTGTCCGACACTATACTAAGCGGTACTCCATGTAGCTTTACTACCTTAGCCACGTATAACTCACTAACCTCTCTAAGGGTAAGTTATCTTGATCGGAATGAAATCGTTCGATTTCGTTAGCCGATCCACGACTACCCAAATGGCATCGTATCCCTCTTTGGTTCTCAAAAGTCCGGTCACAAAGTCCATGGCTAAGTGTTCCCATTTCCATTTTGGGATCTCTAGTGGCTATAAGCTTCCGGTGGTCTCGATGTTCCTTTGACCGTCGGCATGTCAAGCGGCGACTAACATAGTCAACTATGTCATTCTTCATTCGCCTCCACCAAAAATGTTGTTTCAAATCTTGATACATTTTGGTGGCACTGGTGTATGTCTGAATATGGCGTGCTGTGCACTTCCGCGAGTATCTGCTTCTTGATCCCCTCTTGATCCGGTACACAAATTCTTCTTTGGTATAGGAGAATTCCGTCCTTTGAAAGGCTGAAATTCGACCTTGCATTATCTACTATCTCCTTCTTGTATCCATCCATAATTGGATCACCTTTCTGAGCTTCTTGTATCTCGTCCTGTAGCACAGGCTGCAACCTCAGAGAAGCTAACTTACCAGAGATCAATTCGAGCTCTAGGAGATTAATCTCTTGTCGAAGCTGCTTGGGCAACAATTTGGTCTCCACTGGAGTCCGTAGTGCTGGGTTTCTGCTCAAAGCGTCTGCTACTCGATTGGCTTTACCTGGATGGTAAATGATTTCACAATCGTAGTCCTTCACAAGTTCAAGCCATCGTCTTTGTCTCATATTAAGCTCCTTCCGCGTGAAGAAGTACTTTAGGCTCTGATGGTCTGTATAAATTTGGCATTGAACCCCATATAGGTAATGCCGCCATAACTTGAGCGCAAAAACTACTGCGGCTAACTCAAGATCATGCGTTGGGTAATTATGCTCGTGATCCTTTAGTTGCCGAGATGCGGAGGCAATGACCTTGCCATTTTGCATCAACACGGCTCCTAGTCCTGTCTTTGAGGCATCACTGTACATGTCAAATTTTTCTCCCTCTTCTGGGATCGTGAGTACTTGAGCACTAATTAATCTTCTTTTGATCTCTCTGAAACTCTGTTCACATCCATTTGTCCATTCATACCTTCTATCTTTTCTGGTTAAGGCAGTGAGAGGAGCTGCAAGACGAGCAAATCCCTCCACAAACCTTCGTAACCCCCGCCAATCCTAGGAAACTTGAATTTCCGTAACACTCTTTGAACTGGCCACTTCTCAACCGCTTCAACCTTTGTGGATCCAAGGTGATTCCTTCCTTGGATACTACATGTCCGAGGAAGTGGACTTTATCTAACCAGAACTCGCACTTAGAAAACTTCGCATATAGCTGATGTTTCTTCAACGTGTGTAGTGCGATCCTCAAATGTTCTGCGTGCTCCTGTGGGTCTCGTGAGTATATAAGGATGTCATCGATAAAAACAATAACAAACTTATCTAAATACTCTCTAAAGACTCTGTTCAGAAGGTCCAGAAATGCCGCTGGGGCATTTGTAAGTCCAAATGGCATCACTAAGAATTCGTAGTGTCCATACCGAGTTCTAAATGCCGTTCTGGAAATGTCTTCTTCTCTAATCTTGAGCTGATGATACCCCGATCAAAGGTCTATCTTCGAAAACGTGGTAGCTCCTTTCAACTGGTCGAACAAGTCATTGATTCGTGGCAATGGGTACTTTTTCTTGATGGTGACTTTGTTGAGCTTTCTATAATCTATGCATATCCGAAGCGTGCCATCCTTCTTTTTGACAAAGAGGACCGGAGCTCCCCATGGCGGCTTCGGTCGATGAAGACTTTGTCTAACATTTCTTGGAGTTGAACCCGCAACTCTTTGGGGTTCACTGGAGCCATCCTGCACGGTGCTTTGGATATTGGTGCGGTGCCGGGAAGAAGCTCTATCTCAAAAGCTATTTACCGATCTGGAGGAAGTCCGGGTAGTTCCTCTGGAAAAACATCTAGGAACTCCTTGACTATGGGAACGTCTTCTGGTTGATGTTTCCCCTCTTGGTTCATGTCCACCACATACGCCAAATATCCAGTGCATCCGCTAGACATCAATCGTCGGGCTTCTAGGGAACTAATAAAACGTATGGGTGTCCCTGATGTGGAACCCACGTACTCAAACACCTGTTCTCCTTCTGGCAGAAAAACTACCCTTTTTCTTTCGGGTCTATTGTAGCATTATACTTTCCTAGAAAATCCATTCCTAGGATCACATCATAATCTACTAAGTTCAGAACAACTAGGTCCGCACTTAGTTCTTTTCCTGCTATCTCTACTGGTATGTGACGTAACCAGTGACTAGACAACAATACATCACCTGATGGTAGTGCTGTCTTAAAGGCTTGCCTTATCCTCTCTTGAGGATGTAGTATTCGTTTAACAAATTCTACTGATGCAAATGTATGTGTGGCCCCTGAATCAAATAATGCTCGTGCAGGGACATGGGCAACAGTAAGCTGACCTGTCACTACGTTAGACGTGCCTGCCTTAGCTTCCTCCTTAGTGTATGTCATTAAGTAAGCATTGGCCTATGGAGCAGCTTCTACTCTGTTCAGCTGAGGGGTCGAGAATACCTTCTGCGCTTGCATGGCGTGAAATTGTGGAACTGGTGGCCTTTGTGGAGCCGTTCCAGGAGATCCTGCTTTGAATGGACACTGCCTTGCATAATGTCCTTTCTGTCCACACGTATAGCATACATCTGTGCCGGCTTTACATTCTCCGGAGTGTTTCTTTCCACAGGTCAGGCATATAGGAACACTAGGACTGGTATATTGGTCCTGGTTCTGTTGGGGGTTTCACTGATTCTGATTGCGATTCCCTTTCCTCTTGCTGGGGTTTTGCTGGTTCCCCTGTCCAGGTTTCGATCCCTGGTTGCTACGGCTTCCTTGGCTTTACGGATTAGCACCAAAGCTCTGCTTATTGGGTGCCTGTGCCTTTTCTCTCTGTTTCTTCTTGTCTTCCCACATCTTAGCCCGTTCCTCTCTGGATTTGGCAATGTTATGCTCTGCACATATTGCCCGATTAACTAGATCGGCTACCGTGGTTGGTGGATACTCCCCACTTTTGACAACGGTGGCTATATCTCCACGGAGCATATTAACCATCATCCTAACCTTCTCTTCCTCTGTTGGAACCAACTGAGGACATAGTCGTGCCAAGTGATCAAATCGTCGGCATGCTTCTACAACTGTCTGGTCACCCTGCTTAAAATTGTTGAACTCATTCTGTTGAGTCTTCAGGGCTTCTAAGTTGTAATACTTACGGTTAAATTCCCATAGGAATTCATCCCACAACATCTGTCTCACATTCCTTCTGGCACTCACTGATTCCCACCAATAGCGGGCATCTTTCTTTGATACAAAAGCGGCAAGACCAATCTTCTCCTGTCGGGTGAGTTCCATAAACTCAAACAACTGTCGAAGGATGCTAACCATTCCTCGGCCTCGAGTGGATCTGTTGATCCATCAAACTTTGGAGGTGCCATTCTCTTAAACCTTACATACAATGGTTCCCTTGGGACCATTTCTCGGTGCCCCATCTCACCCCCATCGGGCTCTTGGGGTTCAACCCTCTCTGGGTTGCTCGGGTTGGGCGGCTTGTCTTTTGGAACCGCCTGCGGAGGGGGTGCTCCTCCAACTTGCTGACCCTGTATCAACTGGGTAAGCAATTCTCATAACTGTCTGCTTTCCTCAGCCTGGGCTGCTATTTGCCCCCTCAGATCAGCTAGGTCTGGTGTTGGAGGATTCTGTTCTGCTTGTGTTCTCTTTTGACATGTACGAACCATGTTGCTGTGTCTATATTAATCAAAAGAGCAACATCGTTAGTCTAAGTGCAAAAAGAACCGCTTCAAAAGTTCCTTGACTTGCAATACTTTAGACTATCATTCATTCTCATATCAACTAGCAAAACATACATTTTATATGTTCTCCTATTATGCATGCCCCATATCATGCATATCACATCATATACAAATCATCACAAAAGTAAAGGTTTTTTAAGCCTTTCATTCAAATCTATTATGTATGTCCCATTCCATACATATCACATCATACATAAAACATCATTAGTCTAAGTTTCTCAATACTATTTACATAACGTTCCATCACATTTAAATAAATAAGACGCTAAGTCCTAACTTAATCCTCATCATCTACGTGTTCCTCAGGATCCTCCTCCGGATCCTCCTCGGGGTCTTCCTCCGAATCCTCCTCGGGATCCGACTGAGGGTTACCACTAGCTTCCTCACCAACGGTCCCAACGTAGGTCCATCTTCGCCGAACGGCCATAGGCTCGTACCGCTGCCTCTATCTCGGGTCTCGGTCGTTGTCGAGAAGTAGTGGCTTCCACATCATGTCTCCTAATACGGGTATTGGAAAACGGGAAGTCTCGCCTAACCGCCGCTGGCCGTGTCCTCTCCTCTAACAGCTGGCGCTCACAATGCTTCGCCTCGGCGATAAATTGTGTGAGGGTCGATCTGTTCATGAGAACTATATGTTGGTACTCTTCGTCAAACCTCTCCATAGGATCGACACTTGCTCCTCCTCACTTAGATTAAAAATTTGATTCGAGCTAGTACCTCTGTCAAAACTCTCGCTATATAGGCTACAGCGGCCTCATCCGATCTCATACTAGCCCTCTCGGCTTGTATGATAAACTCTCGAGCTTGGGTGTAGGTCACGGCTACACTCACCTAACTCTGTGTCTCTCCCTCTCTGTTTTGTGGTGCCGACTACGATGGCATGACTTGGGGAAAAAGCGATGCTTCAACATGTGGCAAAATTCTTCCCATTGCATCTCTGCTATTTCGTCCTCATCCAAAGCTTGCCAAAAGATTAGGGCATTGCCCTCTAACAGACTCGCTGCAAGTACAATCCACTCCTCTCGAGCTATGTCACAGGCTCGCATCACATACTCGACACGGTGCAGCCAATCCCTAATTCTAGTGGGATGTGAAAGCCCATCAAAGGAAGGTGGATTACAGGTGTAGACCCTGGCTGCGGCTCGACCTGTAGTCAAAACAACTCTACTTGCTTGGTGTGCTGCCTCAGCCGCCACGGGCTCTAGAGCCCTTAACTCCCGATCCACTGGTGGATGGCTACATCTAGCAGGAGTGGGTACCGACCTTTCTGTTTGTCGGAACCATGACATTAGAAACATTCTTACCCGTCCCCACAACGTATTCTCTTGTGGTGTGGGCGCTAATCGGGATGATGGATATGATCGATCCATTAGTACCTGTTCTGCCTTGCCAAAAGGAATAAGCAATTCTCAGTTTTAGTTCATAAACTAATTTACCTAGACTGCGCAGAAGCATAGGTGCGGGACTTGTCATGGCAGGAGTAGGAACGCCGCTCTGATATCAACTGTGGCAACCCGCGCGCCCTCGCAGCGCGGTCGCCGTTCATTATACTACTACTAATGGGCTAAGCTATAGTCTAATCCATTATTTGTTATTAGACTATTGCCTCTTTAATTTACGTTCATGTGCGGGTAAATTTTTTTTTCCTTACTTTAACCTTCAGGTTCTTAACATGTTATGTTGTTATACTAATAACATATCTTGCTATTACTTTAAGGATTCGGATATCATACTAGTTCCCGAAAACTTCTCTTAACTTATTACAGTCCGTTGTTCTTTACTAAGAAAATGGTTGTAATATCTTCTGCTTAGAACTGAACATACATACTAGTATTCTACATTACATTAATCTGCAGCGGAAAATTGTTTTCTAAGCGAGCGTAGTGGAGACCACTCCCGTGCACCCATGACATTTCCGCCACCCTTGCCTCCGCATGTCCATCAAGCAAACCACTATATGACTGGATGCTTACCTTTGTTACCTGCACACGAGTAAACTGATGAGCTAACACTCAGCAAGTATAAACATGCATACATCATAAACTAATAGAAATTACATTAAGAGTTATGATGCAAATATACTCGTGTGAAACATGCTTTAAACTACTTTGTATCTTTCTGTTCTTACTTCTATGGCAAGCAGCTATGAAACTCGAGATGGAGTCTATGCACTCTAACTCAGTCTGGCAACTTGTAGATCTACCCGAAGGGGTAAAACCCATTGGATGCAAGTGGATCTTCAAGAGAAAGAGAGGAGCGGATGGAAAAGTAGAGACTTTTAAAGCAAGGCTAGTGGCTAAGGGTTATACCCAAAAGGAGGGAGTTGACTATGAGGAAACTTTTCTCGCGGTAGCCATGCTTAAGTCCATCCGGATACTCCCGACCATTGCAAAGATATTTTGACTATGAGATATGGCAGATGGACGTCAAGACGGCTTTTCCGAATGGCTATCTTGATGAAACCATCTATATGGATCACCAGGGAGGGTTACATAGTGGAAGGCCAACAGCGAAAAAGTCGCAAACCGCAAAGGTCCATTTATGGACGAAGCGAGCTTCTAGATCATGGAACATCGGGTTTGATGAGGGCTGTAAAGTCTTATGGATTTGATCAAAACATTGATGAACCATGCGTCTACAAGTATAAGAAAGAAGAGAAAGTGGTCTTCTTAATTTTTTACGTCGATGACATCCTACTCATAGGGAATGATGTAGGAATGATGACAGATGTAAAGGAGTGGTTAGCCACCAATTCCAAATGAAAGATTTAGGAGAGGCAAGCTATGTTCTTGGGATCAAGATTATTCGAGATCGCAAGAAAAAGCTTTAAGCGTTATCACAAGCATCTTATATAGACAAAGTGTTGTCTAGGTATTTCATGCAAAACTCCAAGAAAGGGAATTTGCCTTCTAGGCATGGTATTCATCTTTCTAAGGAGCAATGTCCAAAGACCCCGCAATGGGAAGAAGATATGAGAAGGTATCCCCACGCTTGGCCGTGGGAAGCCTTATGTATGCCATGTTGTGTACAAGACCAGATATCTGCTATGCGTTAGGAGTAGTCGATCGCTACCGGTCCAACCCAGGATTAGATCATTGGGTTCTTTGTAAAGTGTATTCTCAAGTATCTTAGGAGAGCGAGAAACTATATGTTGGTATATTAGGAGAAGATCTGTCTCTCACCGGATACACAGATTCGATTTCCAATCGATAGAGATAATCGACCAGTCGACATCCGGATCTGTGTTCACTCTTAATGGAGGAGCCGTGGTATGGAGAAGTATAAAGCAAAAGTGTGTGTTCTTGACTCTACCATGGAAGCTGAATATGTTGCCACTTGTGAAGCCGCAAAAGAAGCTACATGGCTCGGGAAGTTCTTAATCGATCCGGAAGTTGTTCCAGATATGGATAAGCCAATTAAGCTCTCTTTGTGACAACAAAGTGGAGCGGTGGCTAATTCAAAAGAACCTAGAAGCCATAAGAGTGCGAAACATATAGAAAGGAAATATCACCTGATCGAGAGACATTGTGGATAGAGGCGATGTAGCGGTTACGAAGATCGCGTCGAGAGGACAACCTTGTGACCCGTTCACCAAGACATTGCCATTGAATGTTTTTGATCGGCACTTAGATGGATTTGGGATTAGAGACATGACACACCGCTTTAGGACAAGTGGGAGATTGTTGGGAATAGTGTCCCGAAAGCATGAGATGTAAAAGGATATTTATTATTTATTTAATAAAATAGTTTATTCATCATTTTATGTGCATATATTTATGAATATTTTATGAATATCAAATAAAATTCCTTGATTATTTATGTAACCTTAAACTTGGTATATAAGTGTTATATACAAGAGGATAATGTTTAAGGATAATAATCAAAAGTAATCGTTTCATAATGAATTTAATTAAAGTTCGAATCTTTAATTAAAACATTATAAATACATGTCATTCCCATTTAGAATGGAACGGTGTTATCCGACCTTTGTTAATATGGCGAGATATTGAATGAGTGTATTTCGTGATAATGAGATTATGTGGAACATGGACCTTGAGACACAATATGAATTTCTAATAATTTCCGTTAAGCATAGAAATTCTAATTGAGTCTCTTTGATGGTCATATATAGAATGATCTTAATCCTGAGTTCTTAACAAACTCCTATTTATGGATTTATGTCTTTTGATTTACTCGGTACGGATTCCGAAACCCTGAATCCTATTCCTTGTATTTTGGATACATAATGAAGTAGGTAGCTGGGAATGTTATTATACGAGATGGAATCCATTCCTTCTTGAGAAAGAAGCAGATAAATAATTCTCTTGAGTGTTGATTCGGTACTTGGATTAGTAAGAGCGCTCTGGTTCATGAATGTGTTTTATGAATCACTATCCATTAGAGAATCAATGGTACTCAAGGATAAAGATGTAATTAGAGAGGTTAACG
Organism: Morus alba; assembly: GCA_012066045.3. Taxonomy (NCBI): domain Eukaryota; kingdom Viridiplantae; phylum Streptophyta; class Magnoliopsida; order Rosales; family Moraceae; genus Morus; species Morus alba. Next base: position 34,040,607 of record CP050224.2, read on the forward strand.
GATTCTACCTGACTCTAATTATGAATTATTTATGGAGGATCGATCTATATGCAATGACTATATCAAATGGACACTTCACAGTTTAGAAGTAATTAATGTCTATAATTCCGAGAGTGCAATTCCAAGTTTATAGTGGAGTAACTATTGGAATTAATAGAATTAATTAATTAATTAAAGTGTTTAATTAATTATTAATTTTATTGGAGCTCAGAATTATAGGTCCATTAGTCCCCGCGTCGTCCTTGTAATTCTACCAGACACAAAGGGCAAAATGGGAATTTTAGAATTACGGAATTCTAAAATTAAATACTCGAAGAATAATTAATTGTGAATTAATTATTATTTAAATAATGAGATTATTTAAATTTGAATTTGAACATATCTAGATTTATCCATTTAAACTTATTTGATAAGTTGTTTAATTTAGAATTCAAATTAATTTAAGTTTGACTTAAATTCGAATTTGAATCTGAATTAAAATTGGACTACTGGATAAAGGATAAAATATCTTCTCCTTCCCTATCTTATCTAGGCGCCACACACAGGGATAAAACCCTAGTGTGTGGCCGGCCACCTAAGGGATAAGGGGAAGGGATTTTTTGTTCCAAATTCAAAATTGGAGATAAGGATTTGATCCTATTTTGAAGTTTGACTTCTTCTCTTTAAATATGAGATAAATGAAAAATTGTGAGACAATTTTTGAAACACTTTCAGCCCTAGTTTCCCTAGAGGTGGCCGGAATTCTCATATAGCAAAAAAGAGAGTGAAAATTTTTCTCTCCAAAAATTCCACATCGTTCATGCGTTGGTGTTTGTGGAAATTCGAGTGTTTTTAGAAACCGTTTTGTCACACGTGTGCCCACACACACGTCTACGTGGAATCAAGGAATTGACGTGGAAGACTTTGGTGTTCTAAACACAAAAGCTTGGAGCTAGGACTGTTCGTGGTCAAAGAAAATCAAGATATCATCCAAGTCGGCTACAAGGTATTTTTTCGGTTGATCTTTGAATCTTATACATTAATGAGATTAATTTATTGGTGCATAAATTAATATAATCTATAGAGTATCTCAAAAGTTTTATGAAAATTTTTGTTATACACGATCCGCTATTCCGCTGCGTTTCTGCCGCCGAATTCGATTCGGCAACCAACAATTGGTATCAGAGCGGTCTATAGACGATATTAATTTATGCTTCGATTATTTGATAATCATAATCAATATTAAATATGTGATATTTAATTATGTATGTAAGTGATGAGTAGGCACTTGCATTTATGGATGTTTATTTTTATTCATGATGATGAATGTATGGATGATGGATTTGGTCGTTAATTATATGGTTCCATGGATCGGTTATATTCATTCGTTAATAAATTATTTGTAATTTAATTCGGGATTAGAATTATTGTAATTCTAGGATTTGGGTAGAATTAGGGTTTTTGATTTTGAATCAAGAAGGAGGCCTTGAAGATCATGTTTGAAGCCTCCAAAGAAGCCCAAAAAAAGTGCCCGGAAATTTCCAGAATCGCGGCCCAGACGCGTCCCGGACGTGCGCCAGGCGCGGCCAGACGCGGCCCAGGCACGCCGTCGCCCAGACGCGGCCCAGGCGCGGCGGGCGCGCCCAGGCGCGTCAGGCCGCAGCCAGGCGCGTCCCAGGCCGCCCCAGCGCCTGGCGGCCCAAGTTCGGGATTTGATCGAGCGGGCCCGAAAGGTTTCGAAACCCTCGTAAAGCGTGCCCGCGAGCCCGGAAAAGTTCGGATCCCAAGGAAGGTGAAATCCAACCCGGAGACAAAGAATGAAGCCGAAGAATAAAGAATTCAAGAATCGAAGACCCGTTGATGTAACGGAAGAATATAATTATTGTAATTATTTATTTATTCGATTCGATTGAGTTGTAATTTATTTTTCCATGGGACCCGGTCAAATCCATCTCAATAGTTGATTGCATATATTTATATTTTATCTTGATAATTATATATTATATATGTCCATGCATATAACATGCCATGTAGATATAATGTGCCTACTCATATGGTTTTATAACATGCCATGCATACACGCGCAATTGTTATTATTTATTTTATTTATTATAAAAGTGTTTTAGAAAAATAAAATAAAAATAAGAACCATCTTATTTGAAAAATCGATTTAATATGATTAAATTGATTTAAGTTGCAAAATTGATTTGCAAAATAATGTTACATGTGAAATTAAATTTAAGAGTTAAATTTTGGAATTTCACATATCAAAAAAAAATAAATTGTTTATTTTTCGATTTGAAAATCATGAGATGCTTTTCAAACAAAATACATGTTTGCAAAATAATGAGTGGGAGAGGGTTGTATGACAATGCGACCCACTAGTCTCCGCCGTTAAGCGCAACACCGTGAGATCCGGAAAGGGGCTTTGGCGACATTGAATCGCCCTCCTAAAGGAGAGTGTCCTTGCCGGATCAATAACAAGGTTGGCTTCCTAGAGATAAGATTTCAGGATGTATTTCCGAATTGACTACCCAAAGGTAGCAATCCCGAGTTAAGTCTATGGGATCCGAAGCGGTGGGTTACACTCATAAAATATAATCAAATTTGTTGGTTATATTTTGTGAAAAATACAGTAGTTAATAAATATAAAAATATGAGATATTTTGACTATATTTATTAACTGAGAAGAGTCTCGGTCTAATTGGCATATAACTTGACTACCCAAAGGTACACTTTATATGTGGAAAATTGGATTATCGTTGGCACCTAAAATTAAAACATGATTTATGTATTTTCATGTGCATCATGCATCATATTTAATTGTGCCTAAATTAACATGCCTTGATATTCATGCACATAAATTAATTAGATGAATATTCTATTTATTTCCAGCAATATGTCGAATCCCATTATCACACTACTAGCGACTGAAAAATTAGACGGTGATAATTATGCTAAGTGGAAAAGTAACATGAACATACTATTGGTCTGCGAAGACTATAAGTTTGTCCTAGCGGAGGAATGTCCTCCTGAACCCGCGGCAACTGCATCCAAAACCGCGAGGGAGCCTTTTGATCGCTGGATCAAGGCCAACAATAAAGCAAAGTGCTTTATGCTGGCCAGCATGAGCGATGTGCTTCGCAAGAAGCATGAGGAGATGGAGACTGCTTATGAGATAATGGAGTCTCTAGAAGCCATGTTCGGCGCTCCTTCTGAAAAGGCTCGTTTGGATGCCGTAAGGGCTTTCATGAACGACAAGATGAAGAAAGGTTCTTCAGTCAAGGCACATGTTCTGAACATGATTGATCACCTCCACGATGCGGAGCTCAATGGTGCCAAAATCGATGAAGCCACCCAAGTTGGCATCATCCTGGAAAGCCTGTCCCCTGACTTTCATGAGTTTGTGAACAACTTTGTTATGAACAAAAAGAAGTGCAATCTCACTGAACTCATGAATGACCTGCAAAACTTCGAATCCACCAACAAAAGAAGGGGAGGAGAAGCAAATGTTGTAGTTGCAGGAAGTTCTGGTAAAAACAAAAGAAAGAACCAGAACCAGGGAAAAGCAAAGAAGGGAAAGAACAAGAGACCCAAGAAAGCAAAGGGCCCCATCCAGAAACCCAAAGGAAAGTGTTTCCACTGTAATGGCGAAGGGCACTGGAAGAGAAACTGTAACAAGTATCTCGAGGAGCTGAAAAAGAAAAAGGAAAAAGGTAAATCAGATTTACTAGTCCTTGAAACATGTTTAGTAGAGGGTGATACCTCAGCCTGGATAATTGATTCAGGCAACTAATCATGTTTGTTTCTCTTTGCAGAGTCTTAGTTCTTACACTGAGCTAGCCGATGGGGACTACATGATGAAAGTAGGCAATGGCGCAAGAGTTTCGGCAAAAGCAGTGGGAGAAGTTAGACTTCGTTTTAGGGAAAATAAATTTTAGTTTTGAACAATGTTTATTTTATTCCGGACATTCATGAAATTTGATTTCTGTGGCCAAATTATTTGAACAATTATTTAAAGTTTATTTTGATAATGAATTTGTTCATATTTCTCGAAATGGTTTAAATATTTCTTCCGGGACGTCACGGATGATGGTTTATATTGTATAAAACCAATACCTAACTCCTTTGCTTAACACTGAAATGTTCAGAGTTGCCGAACCTAAGAATAAAAAGCAAAAGATTTCTCACGATAACAATACATATCTGTGGCATCTTAGGCTTGGTCATATTAACCTAAAAAGGATTGAACGACTGATAAAGGATGGTCCTTCACGCGAACTAAAAGTTGGTGAGCTTCCAGTCTGTGAATCCTGTTTGGAAGGTAAAATGACCAATAGGCCTTTCACGACGAAAGGAGAAAGAGCTACAGAACCCTTCAGTTGATACATTCGGATGTATGTGGACCGTTAAACGTCCAGGCTAGAGGAGGTTACGAATATTACGTCACTTTTATTGACGACTATTCGAGATATGGTTATGTTTACGATGCGATGAAACGAACCCAAACTTTTGGAAAGTTTAGAGAATTCGAGCGTGGTTGAAAAACAAATAGGTAAGCCAATCAAGACACTTGATCAGATCGAGGGGTGAATACCGGACCAAGAGTTCTGGGATTTCTTGATTGAAGAAGGTGTGGTATCCCAATTGATCGCACCGGTACACCATACAGAGAATGGTGTGGCGAAAGGAGAAATCGGACTTTGCTTGACATGATGAGATCAATGTTGAGTTATTCTTCAACGCCTACTTCATTCGGGGTTATGCCCAAAAAACAGCTGCCTACATTCTGAATAGAGTACCATCTAAGTCTGTACCTACACAACACCCTTAGAGTTGTGGTGCGGTCGAAAACCTAGTTTGAGACACGCAAGATATGGGGGTGTCCAAAGACACGTCTTTGAAGGGAAAGATGGGAAGTTGGAACCAAGTCGGTAAGTATGTATGTTTGTAGGATATCCCGATGGGACAAA